>VWZS01004865.1:3020649-3233791 GCA_013397075.1 Rhabdornis inornatus
TTTTTTTTTAATATTACCACATATTTTTTTTTTATAAAGTGAACCAAGCTTCTCTTCTTCCTAGTTACCCTTAACTTGAAATAGTCACTTCTTGCTGTTAGTGTTTCCATGCACTTTTCTGGATAAATGAATTCTTGAAGCTGGGGAGTTTCTTGTTTTGTTTTGTTTAGTTTTTAAATTTTTTTGTTTATTTTAAAATTTTTTTAGTTACAGAATTTGTTTATCGAGAAGAGCAGTTTTGGACAAGAGTAAGGAAAAAATATATTGTGGGTAAGCTTAGTGTGAGCATGTTGTGATCTATGGGCAGATATTACTGAGATTTTCTGCTTTTGACTGGGAAGGTGGGCACATGTTGCCACTCATGTTTTAATGGAATACTCCATCTGCTGTCAAGCTAAGTCTGTTTCTGAACATGGAAGTTTTGTGCCAAATGCAACATCAAATCCAGATAAAAGCAGTGGGGTGTTTGCTTCAGCACTCTGTAAATGTTAAAACCCAGTGTGTTGAAGAGGGTGGGCAAATTCAGATCCTCTTGTGTATCTGGTTCTTCGCTTGTTTTAAATGGCAGATACTAGTCATTCCAGTTGGTTTTTAATTTGAAACACATAGGCAGGTATTCTTTTGATCTGTAAATGGGAGTTTTGTTGGGGATTTTTTAGTTAACTAGTTTGGTATTATCTGCTTTATTCGTAGAGTTCTCATCACAGATTACCTAATGTGTTGGATTCCTGTCTCTTGTGCTGCATGTTATTTTTACCCCTTTTGCAAAGGCTGGTGCTATGCCACCAAAGAGATATTTTTTTTCTCCTAATGTTAAGGAGATGCAGCAAGTCTGTCATCCATTAAGGTTCAGAATCCATAATACTCATGCATTTTGCTGTAATCATCTGCAGTGTAATTTTTATATTTTTTTATTCTGCATATTGACGGGGTGATTTTTTGTTCAGATATGACAGCCATGAATCATTCGGCAAGTTACTTGATTCACATAGAAGATGATTATTTTTCTTTTTTTTAAGAACCTGTTGGGGATGGCAAGAACTCTTTTTGCTGCTTCACCAGATTTAGGAGTGGGAGCTGTGAGGGTCTTTGCTTAACTTGCTGATGAGAAACAAAGCAGATGCTAACAGCCCTGTGAGCCTAGAACTGGTTGTCTGTGGTGGTCCTTTATGCATTGGGATGGAGTCAAAGGATGGAGTCAAAATCCTGTATTATGTTAGGATTTCCCATCTTAGCTGAAGTCTTTCAGTTTAGGACCTTCCAAAAGACAGGAACTCCCTGGAAATGGTGGCATTCTCAAGTCCAGGGCAACTTCCTTCTGATAATAACTGAGGCAATTTATCCATTTGAGGATATGGCTAAAATTGAAATGGAAATGAGCCTACTTGCCAAAGTCTTGCCAGAGATTCAGTTTTTATTGAGCATCATCTTGTTAAGAGCCTATTGAAGCTGAGAAATAGAAGTGGGATCTAGAAGAAGTAGGTGATGGTGATTTAAAGTATACGAATTTTTTCAGGTAATATGAATCAGAAACTTCTCGGTGGCTCAGTGTTCTATTGCTGTGGGTATATAAAATACACCATTCTTGTGGGAATGGTCTATAGCTGGGACAGCAGACCAGTAAAGTCATGTGCACAGAGTTACACTGCCATTTCCATCTCAGGCAGAATGGACTGTGTAAGCCCATAAAGATGTAGAAATAGTCATCAACCACAGGCTGTAGAGTAAGACTGCATTTCTGTTACCACTGGAAAGGTTGTACAGACTGCACTCAGTATTTGTGCTTTGAGAAGGATGGATGTCTATGAGGATTGCCAAATCACCTCTTTCTCACCAGACTCACTAGAAACCTTGAATTAGAGAGGTCTAAGGTCTGTCCATCCGAGGATTTCATGTTTTAAGTAGTCCTGTGTTTTCCAGAGAATATTATTAGTCCTGTATGTTTTCCTCTAAGAAATATTTTTCAGTTCAGGACTTCATAGCTCACACTAGTGAATAAATCATCCGAATCTCATGTTCAGGTTTACCTGACAAGAACAGGTGTATCTATTGGAAATAAGGACATAATCATTTATCAAATGGATCTCCAGGACTATGCTGTGTACTTGTACTGTGGTTTGCTGATCAATGTAGAGAGCATGACCAGCTGCCTTAGCAATGCCTGTGCACAGAGTATCAGAGAGGTGTTTTTCTTCCTGCACAAACACAGAAAGATTTTCTCCGTTCATCAGCAGCTCTTGATATCTTTGTGGGGAAGGAGATCAATCCTGGGTTGTGGCTTCTGCTGGTACACCAGGGGCAAAAAGAGGAGGCTGAAGCTGGCTGTGGAATTAAGGCACACCAGACCAACACTCCTCTGTTTTCAACAGGTGTTTGTACAGTGCAAGGCCACTGTAATAGATTTTCACAAGAAAACATTATCTGTATGTCAGAAGGTCATATGATGGCTCACACTTGCAGGGCTTCAGAAAGTGTCAGAACTGTTTGATAATTCAAGGTCTCTCTGTGAAGGAAGATGACTATGCCATCTCTCTTCAGAACAGGGCAGGAGATCTCAAAGGAACAGGGCATTGAGTTGGTCTATTAAGACCATTTCAGCCTTGCAGAACTCAGGGAGGGTTCTATGAGAGAGAACTCTGGAGTTAATGAGATTGCAACTGAAATTTTCAATGTGTAGAGGAATTTCAGTCCACTCCTGAATCTAGACTTGGTGGCGTGTCTTAACCCCAGCCAGCAGCTAAGTACCACGCAGCCACACCGTGGTGAGATGGGGAAGAGAATCAGAAAAACTAAAACCCATGGCTTGAGATAAGAACAGTTTAGTAATTGGAAGAAAGTAAAATAAAACAATAATAGCCGTAAGGAAGAGGGGGATAACAAAAAGAGGGAGAAGGACAAGTGTTGCTCAACACAGCTGCTCCCCACCTACTTCTCCTGCCCAGCCAGTCCCTGAGCAGTGATCCTCCCCCCAGTGTCTATACTGGGCATGATGTTTTGTGCTATGGAATATCCCTTTGGCCAGTCCAGGTCAGCTGTTCTGGCTGTGCTCCCTGCTAGCTTCTTGTGCACCTCTGCGCTGGCAAAGCATGTAAAGACTGAAAAGTCCTTGACTAAGAGTGAGCACTACTTAGCAACGACTAAAACATGAGGGATGATATTCCATCTCATCCTAAATCCAAAGCACAGCACTGTACCAGCTACCAGAAAGAAAATTAACTCCATCCCAGTGGAAATCAGGCCACTGGCTAAAACTAATGTAGAAAATGTAGAGAGATGCAGCATTTGACATAGCTGGGCATTGCTAGAAAATATAGCAGTGGGATAACATAAGACTGCATAAACTGTTCTGAGTGCTGCATTACCAGAGACATTAATGAAGGAGAAGATGAAGATTAAAGGCTTAAGAGTTTTGTGTCAAATGGTCTCCTCCAAGGCAATGCCCTGTATAAAACTAAAATTAAAATCAAATATATACAGGTGTTCTCAATATTTAAAAAAAATTAAATTAAAAAAAACAACTAAAAATTAGGCTTACTGAAACTCTTCACTTTTCGAAGATTTAGATATTCATGCTGTTGTTATCTGGTACAGCATCTGATACAGACTTTTCTCATAGCCTGAATTTGAAGTCTAGAAATGCTAAGAACATGACAGAAACAGTACTCTTGATTGTCTTTTGTCTTGTGCAGTTACTGCTTTTCCAGAAGGCTTGTCTTCAAATCTCCTATAAGGACAATTGGATTTAATTTTTTTTTAATGTAGGACCATTGCCTATTAAAAAAATAAAACATTGTTTTGTACAAGCCAAAATCATATTACTGTTGTTCTAGCCTGATTCTTGGCATCTGAAGGAAAACAAATCTTTGTGCATTAGGTATTCAGAGGCAACTTTAAATCATATATGCAGTGCCTTCATTATATGTTATCCATTCTTACTGTCTTTTAACTGAAGAACAGTTATAAGAATTTTTCATTGTAAGATAAAGGAACAGATGTAAGGCTGTTCATACATAGCAGAAAATATTTTAATAGTCTTGTAACCCTACCTGGGAGGTATCTGCTTGAAATCTTTATCAGATGAAGCTGCTGTTGAACACCTACCTAGCATTTATGCAGGTTGGTGCTTTCCTCGTTTGGGTGCAGTCTTGGGGGAAGGCTGTTTGGAACACCCTGGTGCTATGGAGGTTTTGTAGCCTTGCACCCAAGGTAAGGGCCATGAGGTTTGGCCAAGAGGAATAATGGTGTTTCCTTAGCATGAGTGCAGGTGTGCCATTGGAGCTGAGCACAGGAAAACAAGGACAAGGCTCAGCATCTCTTCAGGACCTGCAGGGCACACCATGGTAGCACCACATCCCTCTCACCATGTGCCACCATGCTTGCAGAGTGGGAATGGTGTCACCATGGCAGGGATTCTCAGGACACTTGTGCCCCTGCTGTGCCTTCCCTTGTGTCTGGCTGTGTTGAAGCTTTGGGGAGGTCCAAGAGCTGCTTGCTGTGGGTGAGAGAAGCTGAAACACTGTCTGCTGAGGTCTGGCTGGTGTTGCCCAAGCTGCTTTTGCTTCTGATTTATCAGCACGCTTCAATGTCTCTCACCTTTTGTCTCTGCTGAAGTTGGTTTTACCTCCTCTTTTAGCTTTTTTAAAAATGAACTCACAATCCATCCTTACTCCCATTCTTCAGCTCCTGGTTATGTTATCTGGTGTTTGCTGTGATGAGGGCTGTTAGAAATGGCATTTTTGGTTGTATTTTCTGGTTATGAAGTCCACAGTCAGAACTAAAAAATGCCTGAAGTCCCTGGCATTACTTCTCCATCCTCTGGTTGTACTGCTTGTTGCTACTGTTGCTTGGGCAGTTCCCAAGGGTGCTTCAGTGGGGAACATCCGTGCTGCTCAGTTACAAATTACTTTACTAGTCAGATGTCTTGGGTAGATAATCCAGAGGTTTGAATCTGCTGTAAATGAAAAGTGAACAGAAGGGAAACCACGAGTGTGTCAGCATCACCATCTTTTTTCCAGAATCCTGTGATAAATCTGATAACACTGTTCTGAGAATTGCTTGCCTAGTAATTATTGGAAAAGCATTACCTTTTTTTTTGTATCTGTAATTAGCATTTCAGCTTGAGTCTAAACCCTGATGATAAATGAGTCTGGTATGCCATAGATTCAGTAAATGATGAAAAACTGAAGTCTGTATTTGCTTAGTTTCTTTCTTCATAAAATGAACAAAATTTGAGCTGATCTCTGAGTAGAAACAGTGTCAGAAATTATGTGGTCTAAAGGAGGAGGTTGGTTTTATTTCTCCATTTCCTCATCAAATGGCTCACAGTACATGTAAACAATGCAATAAATAAATAGTCCAAGTCCAATCTTAGCTAAGATAACCATGAAAAATCTGTTTATGCGTTCCTAAATCAGAAGACAGAAATGCATCTCCTACAAACTGATAGGAGAATTATAAAGTAAGTCTTTAAAAGCATGATCTAGAGCAGCCAAGATTTCCAGATAGCACACTCTGAAACTTAGTATCCACGTAAAAAAATTGATAATAAATGTCATACAAATATTGTATGTCCATTGAGACGTCTTTTAGGGACAGAGAACAGACTGAAAAGTTAAGGCAAGCTCTGTGAAGTGGTACTGAGGTTCTGTCTGCCGTGCTGACTTGGGGGGTTTGAGATGCAGAACTTGGTACATGGCCATCTGAACAACAGCATGTCTGAATGCAAGAATTCTGTGAACAGGATTTGTGCTAATTGTGTTATCTGGTTTGTTTAGAGATATGAGCTTGCTCTGAAGGTGTTGGAGGTCTTTTGCAGACTGTTTGGAGAGATAATTCATAGAGGCTTCTCTAAATGACAGCAGATGGGAAATCACAGAATTTAACTGTAGTCTGGTGTCTCAAGGAGAGATAAGCCAGTGGGCAAACTGTGAAAGGTTATTCCAGAGAGGAAACCTCAATGGCTCAAGTGAACAGGACTTGAGAATATGTCCACTGCTACCTCCTAGCAACCAAAACTTAGGAGGTTCAGTTGGCGCAGATCCACGTGCTTGGAGGGTGATTATGCATAATTCATGCTAGATTCAGGTCATTGTGACCTCAGACAAAATTTGGACATGAAATGGGACATTATCCTCTGGCTTCTTTTGTAGAGCCCCCAGTTCCTTCACCTTCATGCAAAACACTGTGCAGGGTGCCAAGTGGGATCCTGGGGAAATGTGGGCAGAGCCTCTTGGCTCTCGAATTGTCTGGGACAGTAATTCAGGTTCTGTCTGTGACAGAGTTGAAAATTGTATGAAAGGGTCAGGCATACATTGATTTCAATTGGAGGCATGATGCTTGATAATATTTCAGTAATCCTGAAAGATTTCTTGGTCATTTGGTAAGACAGAGATGACAAGCAAGTTTATCATCATCTTCGAAGTGTTTCCTACTTAAAATTCACCAGAGAAGATGCTGTAGTGGTGTACTGTGCCTGCCACAGAGAAGGTTTCTTCCCTGATGCTTAGTTAGGAAACTCCTTCTTCCTGTCCTACTAAGAAACAAGATGGCAGTTTGGTCAGAAATAAAGCTTTAGCTGTTAAGTTATTTAAAAGACTCTTTTTTTTANATGGAACTGGGCTTAGCAAAGTGTTAATATGTACTATAAAAATAAACAAACAAAACCCCCAAACCAACAGAAACAAATAAACCCCCTCTCACCAAATAATTATCTTTAGCTTTCCCAGGAAGGGAGGCATTACTCTAATCTGTGTGGGTTTGTTTATATTTCTCTTAAATAAGCATTAAGCAGGATGAACTTGCTTCTTGCAGAATGATATGTGTTTTACTTTGTCACTTTTGTATCAATAAAGCACCTCTCTAAGGTTTTCTGTGTGCTTTTGCAAACTGGTTGGCAAACTGAAGAGAGTGCTGTGCAGCTGGACCTGCATTTAGTGGGGGCAGCACCTTGAAGGTGAAGTTCCAGGGCTGGGAACACTCCTGCTCCAAAAGTGAGGTTGTCTTTGAAGAGGAATTGTAGAAGCCAGGACTCAAAACAAAGCTTCAGAGGCTGCATGTCTGTATACCTGGAGGATAAACAGTCATAGCTTAGCTAGGAGTCCTTTTTGGGAGTATTGTTGTTATTTTTGCAAGTATTAAATGCAAAATCTGAATTTGGTACAAAAGAGTATCCATAAATTGTGCCTAGCCCTTCTTCCTTGCTTGTAAGCTGGAGGCACTGAGGTACTAAAAAGCACTGCCCTTTCCTCTCTTCTGTGCTACTTCTGGTTATGTGGAATACTTGGAAAGGAAACTGAGGATTGGTAAATACCACCCTACAGGAAGGTCTGTGTTAGGGAGAAGATTACTACAGGGATGGCTAAGAGCTTTTAATGTAATGAAGAAGAAAATAGTCAGTGGAGCTAATACTTGTGGGGAATAAATTCTTCTTAGAAAGTTGAGAAATGTTCTTCTGAAAATGGTAAAAGTAATTGTAAAAGCTGAATGGCGTGGCATTTAATTATGTAAGAAATGAAAGAGGCTAAAAAAAATAATAACCTGGTATATCAGAAAGCAATTTAAAATATAAGCTAGGGAAAATGGAATATTTCTGTCACAATAAGATGAATTCCAGCACTGGCTGCATTGATTTCGTGTCGCAAGTTTTGTTCCAAACAGATCTGTAACTGGAGGGGAATGGGGGTGTGGGAAAGGCATATTTTTGTTCCCTCGGCTTCCCAAGCCAACCCATTCCCCTGCTCAGCAAAAATGGTGAGAAAGATACGGATAAAAATACAAACAGGATTTAAGAATTTAATTAGCTCGGATGGTCATCCAATCTCCAGTTGTCTGGTAATTGTCTCTTTCAAAGGGATCATTTGAAGCAGAGCTTCATATGCTCTGTGAGTGTCACTAAACTAAGCTTGTTAGTGTACAGTGCAAAGGCCAAAGCTGAATTCTCGTGGGTATTCGCAGCCTTTAATAAATAGCGCGGCAGTGCCGGGGAGGAATCATTCCTTACACCCACTCACCCTTAAGATGTTTCCCTTCAATTCAGAGATTAATATTCAGTTGAAAAGTTATTATGCATTTTATGTCTTTCAAAATATTCTTGGCAGTGCATAGGAGTCAGTCTGCAGAGGGGTGGGATGGGTTGGGGTTTTTTTTTTCCCCCGCCCACCTTCTGCAGGGAAGATCTGGAGCCAAGAAGTAGCTGTTAGACTCTTAGGTTTGTCTGCTTATTTGTTTGAAGTTGGGGGTTTTTTTGGTCTCATAGTGCTGTTTCCTGAGCTGTGGAGCTCCTGCTCTATGTTCTTAGGGCAGGGGTGGCATGCTAGTGTGGTACCAGAGGTCCAAACATCAGGTTTTCAAGCTGTTGACAAGATCTTGCTGTGATGTGTTCCCAACTCTGCCAAACTGGAACAATTAGGGCTAAAGCTCATTAGGAGGAATGCCCACTTAGAATTTTTTTTACAACTGATCGGGGAATTTCCTTTAGGAGAGTGGTTGGTTTGTAGTAATTTTGAAAGGGAAAGAGCAGTTTGAGGTTTTTTTCAAGGAAACAGTTGTTTATTGATGTCATTTTTGGCAGTGATTTTGTTTGAACAGTTTTAATCACCTCATAGTTTTAAGTAAGAAACTGAAATTTTGCAAGAGTGTGGGCTTGAGGTATTAAGAATAACGAAAAGAAAGGCCGGCTGAAATGTGTTGCAGAACACCTTGTGCTGAATGATTGGATGATAAAATGCTGGAGGAAATTGCTTGTAGATAAATGAAAGCAATGCATGGAGGAGGAGGGCAGTCACAGAAGGGTTCATGCCTGATGAATGCTTCACCAGGTGTTAACTGCTCTGGAAGAGACTTAGTGGTTGTCCTGTAAAAACGGCGGTGAAATGATAGATAAAACAGGTGTCAGTACTTGTTAGTGAAGGAACAGAAAACAAAACAGAAAGCATGAAAGTGGTGCCGTGTAAATGTGTGGTGCTCTCTTGTCTTCAATACCATATGTGGCTCTGGCCTTCCCTGGCTCCCATTTCACCTCCCCCAGTCCACAAATTGTTGTAAAAAAGAAGAAAAATCCAAAGTATGGGGTGACAAAAAGCCACCAGAAGTCCTTGGTCTGGAAGGAGACCTGCGAAAATGATGAATGTCTCAAAGAAAGAGATGGGGAGTGAGTATCTGCTGTCCTTCCAAGGAGGTGAGCAGGAGAGCTGTGAAGGTGATGGGTTCTGCAGCAGCTCTGGGGCTCTTGTGCTGCCAGCCAGGTTGCTCTCCGAGTTCAATAAGGAGAGGACAAGAGGTGGTTATGTGGTAGGAGGTTTAGGGGAATTCTCTCCTGGGTGGGCCAAGCTGAGCCCTGCTGGAGGGAGCTGGGTTGTGTTCTGTCCAGGGAACAGTGCTTGGTGCAGCTGCCAAGGCAGGATCTCCTGGGTTATGCCCATGGTGTAACTGGGGGTCTCCTTTATGTGAGCACCCATTTGCTTTGTGGATGGGAATGAAGCTGACCAGCAGCTCAAGTCAAAGACACTTTAAACATGATCTCACATTGTGCTGTATGTGTTACCTGAAGCCTTGGACACTACATGTGAAAAACTAATAAATTTTGGGATTTGTGATCTATCTGTGGACTAGCGTCTCATCTGTAAGATGCTGCATTTGTCTGAGCTATTTTTTCTGAAAATAAATGTCATGCAATATTCGTGAAGCATTTCAAAGATGCAGAAATGAGCACATAAAAATAATTATGCATGCATGGAAAATCCTGCCCTTAGAAGAGAATTTGAATTCCTAGAGTTTTTCTAGGAAGGTGCAAGAAGCTGAACATGGACCAGGGACAGGGAAACGAATTCATGAGGCTGATGATTAAGAGAGGACTTCCAGCATGTGAGGAGAGACTGCTCAGATACAGTTGTGTTAACTGAAATAATGGTATATGATTGATGATGATAATTCTGGTGCTGGTAACTATTTTGTTGCTGATTTAGCCAGTTGATATTACAGTCTTTGTTGGTATTACTTGTGTAATACACATACTCTGTTGTTGTTCTTATGTTTCTTATCTTATGATGGCTAACTTTTCCTTTTCCTGCTGCAAAATTAATTAAACACTGCTTGATCATAACCAAGCAATTCAGATAAGAAGATGCTCTTTGATACGATGCTTTTTTTTTTTTCCCCCTCTGGTATATTCTCAGAATCATGTTTGGATGCTCTGGTGATCTGCAGGAAGTCTGAGTTCCCAACTGTAACACCTTGGTTTAAGTTCTTAAAGTCAAATGATAGAGAAGTTAATGCCATTTAAGTAAATCATACAATCACAGAATCACAGAATGGTTTTGGTTGGAAGGGACCTTGAAGGTCATCCAGTTCCAACCCGCCTGCCATGGTGTCTTGGGCTGACTTTATGATACTGCAAGCCCTGTTGTCTGCTGTGTGCCCAGACATGAGTCCTGTACCTGCGAGCCAGAGGTGGGGGAGCCGGGGGAATTCCTTGTGCACAGTTTGTGTGCTGTGCTCACAGACCTGTGCTATGCTGTCTAGCATGGATAGAGGGAGTCCAGCTTTGCTGCTTAGCAGGACACCTCCCACTAAACCAGCTTGCTCTATCCAGCCTGGCCTTGAACACTTCCAGGGGTGGGGAAGCCAGAAATTATCTGGGCAACCTGTTCCGGTGCCGCACCACCCTCACAGAAGAGGACTTCTCAATATCTAATCTAAACCTACTCACTTTCAGTTAGAAACCATTCCCCTGTCCTGTCTCTAAATTTGCTTTGTGAAGGCGCCTGCAGGACTAATTCAGCTTTCATCTAGAAATCTTCCTCTCGTGTGTTGCAATAACATGCAAGCTCGTGGAAACTTTTATTTTTCTTTAGTGTAACATCATTGGAAAAAATCCCCGTCTTCGGTGTGATGCCTAGAGTTCTACTACCATCCTCCATTTTATTCCTGGGAAAATACCTACTTTAACTTGCAGCGTGAAGCTTTACTGATCAATATGTTACAAGCATAGTAAAGTTCAAGAAATTGCCTCCATTACATCTTGAGATGAGAAATTGATTCAGCTGCATTCTCTTTCTGCTAATTCATCTGTGCTTTACATTCCCATAAAAGGTATTATGTGCTCCTTATTTTCCAGCAGCGTCATGAATCCTAATGAAGAGAGAAGACTGAAAATTTATGTTGTGTATGTGGGATAGCTGATTTCTGACTTAGCTCTTAATTTGTAAATGTTGCTGTAGGCTTCATTTCCCAGCTTCTCCTTACTGTGCTTTGTTTGTATGCAAAATCTAAGGGCTGGGATGGAAGCAAAACTGAAGAATATGGCAAAGGAATATAGAGTTACATTGCTTTCTAATCTAAACCTCAAAAAATGAGATGGTGATTAAAATTTGATGGAAAGAATTAAAATCTCACTTGTAAATTTGATGTACATCTGCAGTGTTTGTTCCTGCGTTAATTATGTTGGGCCTGTTTTCAGTATTTATCAGCCATCATTTCTCTACCTCTGGCTCTAAAATGTCCAGAGTTTTACTTTTTAACTGTGTTACTATGAGACCTTTGCATGTGTCTGATAATTTCTGTAACCCTGCATAGGGGTAGTGTTGTAGCTCTAATGTTGAAAGTGATGTAGTGGGAAAAGCAGCCAGAACAAATACGAAAAACAGGAAAGGGCTTTCCTGGGTATTTCAGTTGTTGTTTTTCCTAGTGTCCATCAGCCTGGCCTCTGTAGGAAACTACAGAGGTTTGTCTGCACAATATTTTGGCATTTTTAGGCTTAACAGTAGCATCATTTGTTCAGAATAGATGGATAAATGATAACAAAAGCAAAACTATATATTGTGACTTTGGTCATGGCTCATGATATAGCAGTTATTTTTTAAATTAAATTTAAATGTATTGGCAGGTTCTAAATAGCTGTGTTAAACTGAGGCAAAAAACATTTACCCTCTTGGCTCTACTGATGTTAATCTCAGGTTTTCTGTGTGTATGAGTATTTTTTCTTACAAACAAATGGAACTCAATTTTTCGTCAACTATAAGATTCAATATGCCTCTTATAAACCTAGAGGTGTTGAAATAGCAGCATGACAACCAAGTCAGATAAAACATTAAGTAGATGTGAGATTACTAACACCTTATTTCAACAAAGATTCATGGATTTGCTTAGAAGAGTTGTGAGGAGACAGGATGCAAGTGGGTGATGAATGGTTTGTGTTTGGGGACGTGTAGGATTTAGGCTCACATTTGTTTAGAGACATGGGTGCGCACAGGTTTTAGTTACTGAGGCTCACCATGATAATGTTGTAATAAAAAAGTCACTTAGATCCAAGAAAATCCATGTGATGCTACCAGCATTTACCATCAGCTGAGGAGTTCTGTTAAAGAAAGATGTTTTAGGCAGGTCAGGCTTTGTAAGGGGCTCTGCTATCTCTCATGGTGCATGCTTTGATAGGTTGATGTCTGGATTGTGCTCTGCTGTTTTCTGTGGGCTTGGGGGGAGGATGAAGGGGAAAGCAGACTGATGCTGGGCAGGACAAGAGAGTTGCTTGGGTTCTTTTCCCCCACCCTGCTGGATAACTAAGGGAGGATGCTTGTTCTGTGCAAGGATCTGCTGGACTTTGGGGGGTGGCTTCTTGCTGTATGTGGCAGTATCACAGTGCTTGGGACCCATTATCAGAGATTTTAAAAGAATAATTTTAACAAGTGAATGTAGCATGACAGTGAGAGGAAGTAAATGTTGCTTGCTGTCACTGAGGTTATCTGTGATCATTGCTACATTTTCTTCTCAAGCCTGGAATGACTTTCCAAAACCCAGCAGGGCTCAATGCAGATGAAGCCTTTTCCACTGCTGTCAGTGAGCTGTGAATTGCACCCCAAGTTTCCAGTCCTGTTTCACAAAATCATAGAATACCAGGTAGGAAGGCACCTCAAGGACTACCTGGTCCAGTCTGGAAGACCTTGCATGTTTTTGTTTTACTCCCTAAGGTTCTTGTTACCCCACTCTTGCAGCCAGTTCTGGTCTTCCTGCAGGGTGGCTCTCCTGAAGTGTCTGCTGCCCCATTTAGTTTGGTATCATTGGCAGACTTCATCAGGGTACATTTGATTCTGTCTTCCAGACCACTTATGAGTGTATTAAACAGCAGTGGGCTCAGCACTGGGGGACTGCACTTGTGTTACTTTGCCCTGATGAACCCATGCTGGTTTTTCCCCATCACATGCTTCATCTGATTTGTGATAACCCCCTGCAGGATTTGTTCTCTAACTTTCCCCAGGGACTGAAGTATGGCTGATGGGCCTGTAATTTCTCAGGTCCCTCTTTAAGCTCTTCTTGTGGATGGGGTGGCATTGGCCACCTTCCAGTCTTTTGGGATATCCCCCAATCCCCTTGACTTGTCAAAGATCATATAGAGTGGCCTTGCAGTGATTTCAGCCAATGTTCTTAACACCCTCAGGTGCTGAGGGCCTTCCCTCAAAGCCATCCAGGCCGCAGCATTGACAAAAAGAAATGTGTTGTTTTCATTTAGGTAATTTAAGATGCCTTGTCTAGATACCTCTTCTGCACTGGGTGACAGCCTGATTGTATCTCCCACATCTTTGACTTTCATTAATCCCTCCCTTCCTGGTTGCTGTACCTGCATTTGTTTGTGTTATACTTTTCATGTTGGTTGCAAGCTCTGGGCCAGCAAATCTCGTCAGGGAGAGCATTCACCCTGCCTCTGGGTTCTGTCACAGCAGCATGAGGTGCTTGAAATCTTTATGGTCTCTGCAATAGGGGCAAGGTGTTTTATTTATTGCATCAACATAACCCATTCCTCATTTTGCAGTAGGCACCAAGCTGAGTAAGAAGAAAAGATTCACTCACTTGTATTTCAGTCGGTAATTTGAAGGTCTGTGGATGTATCCATCCTAGAGATTTGACAACAAAGCAGTCTCTCACAATCAATAATGGAAAGGGGTTCTTGGTTGTTCTTTAAAGGAGTTGGAGTGCTGATAGTTGCCCTCTGCCACAGTGGCTTAAAAGATAGAGTTACCTGGAGATACTGTATTGAATAGAAGCTAGTTTTTTGTTGTGTTGCAGTTGCTCATTGTCACAAATCTGCTCATGCTTTGGGGCAAGCTGGTGCTGGGAGATAGTCACATGTGGGGAAAATCTAATTTCCATTCTTTTGCTTTGTTTAGATATGTCACTTTGAGATCGCAGAATGAAAGCAGCATGAAGTGTTATGGCAAAGACAGCACAAGAAGATATAAGAATCTCACAAATCCTCAAAAATCAGGTAATGTCAGAGCATAGTATGTCCAGTTTTTCAAAGGCTATCTTGTTTGATCAGGTTCAGAGCTTTTTGACTGTTTTTCAAAATTTGAGCTTCTGAGTCCCTGTAAGTTGCTGATGGACTTCTCAAGTCGGGTTAGTTGTTGGCTGTGTATCTAAAATATTTTGTGTTCCACAAAATGTATGACACAGGAGATATACTCATATTTATATCTTAAATATGAGTATATGTCCTTTTGCTTGTATGAGACAATATAGCCAAAGAACTACTTTGGCTATATTGTCTCATACAAGCAAAAGGACATTAACTTAAGAAAAAAGGAAGCAGCAACAATGGTGGTCAGGTTTTTTAAGCCATTGGATTTGATTTGGCTCCATTTCTAGGCACCAAAATGGTGTATTTTAGAGGGATACACTTCTCAGAGGGTCCTGCAGCTGCATTTCTCAAAACTCTCTCCTTTGGGGGAGATACCAGGCTCAAAATAGTTCCCTCCCCACTGAAAGCTTAGCCATATGCTATTTTCCACATACTACTACTTGTGCTTGGTTTTTTTGATTGTTTATCTGTCTCAGGATGTTTCCTCCTTGCCTGTTTTTGCAAATCCTAGCATATGTTCTTTGACTGTTTCATAGCATTTCCAGTTACAGAAAAAGGCAATCGCATTGCACTCTGCAGAGCATAAACACTGCAGAGGTCAGGAGGAAACTGCTTAAGTGCATTACAAGGGTGCTCACCTTAAGCTAAACTTGGAGGCTTATCATGGCTGTGGTCACAGCAATAGCTGATGGATTCATGTTTGAAAATATCCCCCTCTCCCCCAAATCAACAGCAGTGACCAGAGGTTGTAATGTAGCCACATACAGTAACTGAATGAGGTCTGACCTCTCTGTCCTGAGTTCTTTTCATGTTTGCAGAACCAGGATCTAGCTGGGGAATAACAAGTGGCTCAGTTCAGTAATAGAAGTAAACTAAAATATGAAGCTGAAGACAATTTTGATGATAGGACGTGTTTATTTTCCAGGAAGCGTTTGAGAGTATTGCCCTTGATGTAGGACTCGGCAGAAGGGACAACAATTTGTCTCGACTAAGCAGTCAGTAAAACCAGGTTGGCTGAAGAGATTTCAAATCAAGTTTCACTTGGTCTAATATGCAGTGAAGTATCAGCATATATTAAAAAATAAAAAACTACTGTGTTTATCATAGGTGATCAGCCCCTTTAGTTAGTGCTGCCTTTGGTATGCTTTTTAGTTGCTTAGTCATGGAATATGCAATTCAAGTGCCCTTCTGGTCTTAAGTCAAGGCTTCTATTTTATTTTTATTTCTATTTCTAATCAGTATTATGAGGAGATGACATCATTTTATATTTGCCATTTTTATGAAGTAATGTGATACCTGCTTCTGCTGCAGTTCTCTGAATGCTTCAGAGTACCTTGAAACTGTAACAGCAATTCACCAACAGCAAAGATAATCAGATTTGTTGAAGCAAGCTTCTTTGTTTCTTTGGGACTCATGAAATTGTATCTTCCTTAAACTAAATCCAGTTAAAAGCTTTTTTTATAAATCAGCCTCCTCTTCTTGAATAACCAGAATTCTGCTAGTTTGGGGGAAAAACCATTTTCCATAAACTACCAGTGCCTCAGAATGCATTTTTTACATAGATCAAAGCAAGAGGAAGATGTTTCTGATCGTTTGTCTTCCTCTTTTCTTCTCCCCCTTTTCTAGAGACTTTCCTGAGATGATCAACTGTTGTTTTTCCTGTTGGGTTCATTGAGTTAGGTGTTTGTTTTTTTGGGGTATTTTTTTGGCTAGCTTTTTTTAAACTTCATTGAAGTAGAGAAATTGCTCGGTTCCTCTTCCAGTGCCATTGTTGTTCTCCCCTCCCCCAAGTCTAATGTGTTTTTTATTAAACTGAATTAGGACATTCTAGTCTCTCTTAAGAGTGGAAATGGGAACAGCTTAAATGAGCAGCCACATGAGACTCAGCAGCCTTTCCAACTGCACTGCAGAAGCTTAGCTGCAAAGGGAATGATAATTTTTGAAGGATTTGTGCAACTGTTGAAGAACTACCAGCATTAATATTAAAAAGCAGCTAATCTGTTTTTCCTTTTCCATTTTAAGAGTATATAGCTTTCTTACTATGCTTGTTATAAAAATCAGTCTGCTAAATATTTTGCAGCCTTTCAATCCTCTTCCCTTTTGTAATTCCTCTATTTGCATACTTTCTCATGTACTGAAGTGGGTTTTTTGTTGTTGGTTTTGCTTAAAACCGTCAACCTCTGGGTTTGAATGCAGATACGGGCGTGGGTTTGAGATCTCTGCCATTCAAAACCAGCCAAAACTGAAGTGCAGCAGAAACTATAGGAGAAATTGTATCCAGGATTGGGATGAAAAGGTTTTCATCCCTAAAAACATTTGTCCTTGAGGTAGCTGTAGAAGGTTTTTAGTCCTTGAAATCGTTATTGCTACTTCAGTGTTTATTCTAACCAAAACAGCCATGAGCCTGATATCCTCTGACCCTCACCTTCAGTCTCTGCCTCTCTTTATTGCTGTATCGGATGTCTTCAGAATTTCTATAGGTACTTAAAAAAAAAAAAGTAGAGCTTTGAGTTATTGTCTCACCTCTCTGTCCGTTTTCCTCTCTGCTGGCTCACCCAACCACATTGCTTGGAATTGGAAATTATTCATTCTCTTTGACTATTATGCTGATTTTTTCCACAGGCTTATATTCTTTGCCAAGAATTTAAAAAAAAACCCAAACAACAACAACAACAAAAAACCACAACAACAACAAAAAACCACACCAAAAAAAAACCCCAAACAAACAAAAAAACAAACAAACAAAAAAAAACCCCAAAAACAAAAACAAACAAAACCCCCAAACAAACAAACAAAAATCCCAAAACAAACCAGGAGCAGGGGCTTGAACTCTGGCTTCATGAAATGTTATGAGGGCAAACCTGGTATCTAAACAGTGCACAAGACCACAGGAGTATCTGAAATATGCCACTCTTACTCTCCTAATTCTATGCTTCTCAGCCTTCCAGCATTACTCTGAAGATGTAGGGACGGTGCCAGCTTTGCACCTGAGAGCTCTGTGTGTGCAGTGCAGGTGGTCTGTTCTTGGGTAGCATTCCTTTACTTTTCAAAGCTGCTCCTCTGGGTGGGGTCACAGTGGTGTAGTGGCCAGCTGAAAACCCTGCCTGTTTGTGCCCAGCTTAGAGGCTGGGTTATGGTCAGCTGGGTTATGGCTGGGCTGCTGGTAGCACTGGTGCTGGCAGAATGCAGGCTGTCAGGGAAGGAACTGCTGTTTGTTCCTGTGTCTGTCCTAAAGGAAATCAGAGAGAGCAAGATGATGTGAATGATGGCTGTCTTGGTTTAGGAGTAGCTTGGCAGGAGATCTGGCAGTTCTGAATAACAAAACAGGTCAATAAAAATATTCCCATAAAAAAGGCTAAAAGATGAATAAGAGAAACACTGGTTTGTTTCTATGGAAGCTAAGTAGGGGAAAAAAATTAAATGAAAGAAGGGAAGGGGGAACTTGATTTTGGCTTTCATATTACCTGAAGTTAAGAATGAAGGTTATATTCCAGTGGCAGAAAGACAGTCACTCAAGAGAGCCCTGTCAGCCTGTATGACTGAGGGGTGGTAATGCACGATTAAAACATGAGAACACACAGCAATGGCACATTTCTAAGCAGGCCTTAAGTGTTATAAAACACAGTTTAGGCTGCTAAGGGTGGTGCTTAACTTTGCTTTAACAGAGGTTTTACCATCCCAGAGGGAGGGAGGGACACGAGGAGGGCTGGTGCCCAGCAAATGAGTATCTGCTGATGCAGTTGCATGTGATTAGGTGCAGATACTCTGTCCTGCAAAAGCTGGTTAAACATGGAGGGGTGTGGGCTTTTTTGCCATCTTACCCATCTTCTTTTTTTCAGGCTAGCTAGTAATTAATCTATAAAAGCATGTAGATTTTTAGCTTAAAGGGACAACTGAAAAACGAAGTAAGTTGGACGAACTGTAGGATCTAATTCCCTTTTGATACACAGCCATGCAGCCTACTGAGATGGGTTAGATTAGTGCTGTAATCACTCTACAGCCCTTTAGTGAGTCTGCTTCCTTCAGCATTTGCTCTTGTACAGTCTTTTGTCATCCCTCTCCATTAACTCAGTTCTGAAACTGGCTCTGGCTGACATTCAGCTCTGGTTTTACAGCACACACCCAGCCCAACTTTTATGCATCGACTCTTTTGTAGTGGATGTCTTCTGAAATTCATGTGAATTCAGGCAGTTCAATTGTGTGACTGTCATTTGATCTGTAATTTTACTTGAGTTGAAAATTTCTGTGGGTTTTGGCTTCTGTGGTGTGTGATGGAGCCAGAAGTGTTTATTTTATCATCTTTTTAGTATTTTACTGCCTGTTGTCTTCTCTAAGTTTATAGAATGTCCTGGGTTGGAAGGGATCTTAAAGGCCATCTAGTTTCAGCCCCCTGCTGTCAGCACAAACACCTTCCACTAGACCAGGCTGCTCAGAATGCCATCGAATCTTGCAGGGATGGGACATCCACAGCTTCTCTGGACAATCTATTCCAGTGCCTCATCACCCTCACAGTAAAAGATTTCTTCCTAGTATCTAATCTAAACAGACTGTCTTTCAGTTTGAAGTCATTCCCCCTTGTCCTGTCACTACATGCTCTTGTAAAAAGTCCCTCTCCATCGTTCTTGTAGGTTCTCTTCAGGTACTGGAAGGCCACAATTAGATCACTGCAAAGCCTTTTCTTGTCCAGGCTGAACAATCCCAATTCTCTCAGCATTTCCTCCTAGGACAGGTGCTCCATGCCTCTAAGCATCTTGGTTGCCTCTTCTGGATTCCCTCCGACAGGTCCATGTCCTTCCTGTGCTGAGAACCCCGCAGCTGCTTCTGGCCCTACAGTGATACAGTTTACAAAGGAGAAAAATTGGATCACCTTTATTGAAGACTGATATTTTCTTCCACTTCAAGCTTACCAGAATTAAGTTATGGCATGCTTCCAGGAGAGACTATTTGTATTGCCTTTCAGTTACTTGTATTTGAAGAGGGAGACAGCTGGAGTGTGTAAAGGCATTTCAGCCAGCTTGGCGGGCCCCTGGCTTTCAGTCTGGAGAACGGAGCTGAGCAAGTTGCAGGGGACCTTGTCGAAACGATGAGGAAAGAGTTGGAGCAAACCCTTGTCTCTGTTGAAATCAATTGAACTACCATTAGCATGAGTCCAGATTCCATCCATAAACTTAAGTAGGGTATTTCTCTTTGTAGGCAGCCTACAGAAACGTTTCTGTCTGTTGGCATTTATTTTCATGTTTCTTTGTAATGATTGCGTAATTGGGATGTATCTATAATGTCAGAAATGTAATAGGTTAAGTAGCATAAATGGCTGTTAGGAGAAGAAACACAGAACTGCAGAACCATGCTTGCTTTAAACTCCTACCAGTTTAGTTGTTCAGTTTAACCATTTAGTAGTCAGAGCCGATAAATGGCAGTGATGGGTGTTTAGGCAGCAGTGCTAAACACAGAGGAGAAAAAACACCCTTTTTTTCCTTTCTCTTAAATGGAAATCATTCATAGCAGTATACTGCTAATGGCTTCTCAGTTGGCCAGAGACTAGCTTTGGTGCCTCTGAGCCTTAATGATGTCATGATAGACTCTGGTTTTAATCTGACAAGAAATGTATACTGTTAGCATTTTGTTAAAGCTGATAGCAAATGCTGTGTATACAGCATCAAGCCCTTGAATTTAAGGCTTTAGTTCAAGTTCTAAAAAAACATTTGGTATCTAAGGGACTGGTTGATTACTGATTATACTTTTATCAATGTGCATATCTGGGTTTTTTTCTATTACCTGAAGGTAGAATAACAATGCTTTTTAAACATTTGCATTTTTTCCCTCTAGATCAGTGATGCCTTTGAAAGGAATGTTTTTATCTTTCTTTTATTTTTATTTTGGGGGAGGGGAGATGGGTATTTGATAACAATGCAATTTTTTTCAAATGTGATTCTCATAGTGATTAACATTCCAGTCCTTTTATGACTTGATTGATATTTTAATATAATACCCCGTTATAATTTTTTTCAGCTTTTTACAAATGTTTCTATATGACTCTGATGAAAACTCTGTAATCTACCTGACAGCAACATGTCCCACATCTCAAGCCAGAGCTGAGTTGAGGGTGCTAGAGTTCCTGGAGAGGAAATGATAATGAACCATTTTAAAACTTTATTTTTATTCTGAGAGAGGGGAAGAAAGGTGTCTGTGCTATGCCACAGATACAAAACCTCTTGACTCCTTTCCAGTGTCCTGAGACCTGTGACAGGTGACCCCCAGGTGAAAGGGTGCAGTAAGTGGAATTCGGTGCATGCCCAAGGGACAGCACTTCTTGTGGTAACTACAGCACTAGCTGTGGCTGCTGGTACAGTCCACAGCATCTGCCACCATGGTGCTCCTGCCTGCTCATGGCTCCTGAGAAGGGGTCAGGGGCCTGGTTGGCCCCTTGATACAATTTTGTGATGAAATCAGGTTGTTTGCTGCCTTAAGACTCTTAGTGTTCTTACTGCTTGAATTCTTGTGGTCTTTTAATTGTTTCCTGGAGACATTTGTTCTCCCTCACTGGTTTGTATTGTTTCTTGTCCTTTGAATAATACTTGTCACTTCAGACTTTAAAAAGAAGCGCCAAACTCAAGGAACTTGGTGTAAATTACAGTTCTGTTAATAGGTGAAATGGGAATGCAAAAGGTGTAACTATTAATCCAGTAGTACTGTTTTTATGGGAAGATGTGTTCTGAGCATCTTGACTGAGCTTCCTTAACTTGGCAGGCATAAAAGAAGATGCACGTTCCCTCTCTTCCTCTAAACGTTGATGGCCTTCCAGTGTGAAACACCACATAGTGTTTATTTTTATGCCCTTTTAATGTTTTGTGGAGGGTTTGTTTAGTTTCCCTTCATAATTTTTAATAGGAAGTCTTTGAAGTTGGATTGTGGATGAAAAATCCTGTTGGCAGCCTGACTATTCATTGTTGACTGCTATCTTCTTTAATTGTTCATCTATAAAAATCTGGAAGGGAGTGTGTTCAGAGAAACTGTGAAGAAATGTATATTTCTGGAAAGGGGAAATAAACTTGCAATTATTCTCAGCTATTATTTATCATGTGAAGATGTTACATACTAATGGTTGCAGATGGTTTACACAAAAACTATACACACTGCAAGCCCTCTTCATTGGGAGCTATGGTTTTCTGTTATACATTATGCTAGAATGGAAAAGGTTTTTTTCTGCCTGCAGCTATGTATTACCCTTATTTGCTGTTGTTAGCACAAACTCTCCTTAATATGCATCCAGCAGTGGTTAAAATTTTCTCTGTCGGTGACTTCACATTTATCCACGTGGATGCAGGATTCTTCTAAGGTTACAAAGGTAAGGACATCAGTGTGCAGGAGTCTTTGGTGGAGAGCACTGCAGAAAATCAGATGTGAACGAGGCAGAGTTAAGGTTTTGGTTTAATATTTCTGTGTTCTTGTTCAAGTTCAGGATCTGCTTGTATTTTAAAATGTATTTATGAATCTGTAAGCATATGGTACCTTGATGCATGTGTGTGACTGTAGACACAGTGATTGCTTCATATTGTGGAGTAGTAAAACAATCCTATCATGTGCTTATGTATTTTTTATTCTTCAAAAACAATACAGACATCTGTAGAATGTTATTTGAATTACAGTTTATACAGTAAAAATAAAGGCTGCATTCAGTATAAATTTGCCTGTTAAAATCATGCAACACAAGGAAGGGTGAGAAGGTAGAACAGAAGTTGGAGTTCAGCATTCCTGATGTGATTGGTCAGAAAAGATATCAATTAATTTGTTTGGTCTTTGCAGACATACTCCAGGTCAGTCAGCCTCACCTGCATCCTTGGAAAGGTGATGAAACAACTCATCCTGGATGTCAGCTCTAAGGGTGTGGAGGAAAAGAGGGTTGTCAGGGGTAGTCAACAGGGATTCACCAAGGAGAAATAATAGCTTGACCTATCTGATAGCCTTCTGTGATGGAATGTCTGGCTGTGTGGGTAGATGAGGGGAGAGCAGTGCCTACCTTGACTTCAGCAAGGTACCTTGACTTTTGACACTGTGTTCCATAACCTCCTCATAGGTAAACTCAGGAGGTGTGGGTTAGATGAGTCAGGTGGATTGAGAACTGGCTGAAGGGCTGGTCCCAGGGTTGTGGACAGTGGTGCAGAGTCTGATTGCAGGCCTCTTGCTAGTGGTGTTCCCTAGGGGCCAATACTGGGTCCAGCCTTGTTCAGCTTATTTCTCAGTGATCTGGATGAAGGGACAGAATGTACTCTCAGCAAGTTCGTTGTTGATACAGAACTGGGACGAGTGTCTGTTTGCCAGAAGCCTCTGTAGCTATTCAGCAAGAGCTGGACAGGCTGAGAGTTGGGTGGAGAGGATCTTAATGAAGCTCCATGAAGGCAGGTGCAGGGTTCTGCAACCCCTAAACCAACAAAGGGGGCTCAGCTGCTGGGCTCAGCAGCACTGTGGAGAAGGACCTGGAAGTCGTGGTCTACAACAAGCTGTCCATGAGCCAGCAGTGCCCTTATGGCCAAGGAGGCCAAAGGTATCCAGGAGAGCATGAGGAGGAGCATTGCCAGAAGGTCAAGAGAGGTGATCCTGCCTCTGTTTTGCCTTAGTGGGGCCTCATCTGAAGTGCTATGTCCAGTTCTGGGCTCTCTAGTTCAATAAAGGCAAGGAAATACTGGAAGGAGTTTAGTGGAGGGTTGTGGAGGTGGTAAGGGGACTGGAGCATCTCTTATGAGGAGAGGCTGTTTAGCCTGGAGAAAACAGGATTTTATCAATGCATAGAAATATCCTAAGGGCAGGTGTCAAGAGGATGGACCCACGCTCTTTTCAGTGGTGCCCAGCAACAGAACAAGGGGCAACGGGCACAAACTAAAACACAGGAAGTTCCGTCTAAATATGATCCATCTGTCCTTACTTTGAGGGTGTCAGAACACTGGAACAGGCTGCACAGAGAGGCTGTGGAGTCTCCTTCACTGCAGATATGCACAGGTGAACCTGCTTTAGAAGGGGATTGAAGAGATGATCTGCAGAGGTCCTTTCCAACCCCAACCATTCTATGATTTTGTGAGTCTATGACTTGGCTTGATAGTCTACTGTCTGACTAAAACTGGTCATGAGGGCACAGTATATGGCGAGCTAAAACTGCTTGAATGTTTATATACTTTAGGGGAAAAGACAGTTTTGAAGAATAAGCTTTTATTGGTTTGGCAGAATGATTTTATCGGAGCACTAGAGGAGAGGCAGGATAATAAGATGAGATGAAGTAGTCTAACTGCTCTGAAATAGCCCAGCTGCTACAATTTTGCATCTGATTGTGTATTTCAAACTAGAAGATTTTATAGTTTCCTTTGAGGCAATAACAATAACAGTTTATGGAAAGAGCCAGCACTTACCTTGTCTTTCTCTTACTCTGCAGGTGCTTGGCACACTGAACTTACTGGTCTGTGTAGGATTTATGCTGTGGTCCATTTATTGAAGATGTGAAACAACATCAAGTCTGAGATTGGAATTACTGACAGACTGGAGGAAATTTTAGTCCTTGTGATGCACGTGGACATGTTGAATTATAAGTAACTCTAGCTTCTTCTCCCCTCCCCTCCCTTCCCCTCACTCAGCTATCTCAGGGTTCATAGAGATTTCAATGGTTTGTGTGCCTGTAAGTTTGGAACAGAAGTGACCAAAAATGGGGGACCAGCAATTGTATAAAACTAATCATACTGCCAACAACAATGAGAACTTGTACTACGAACAACACCAAATGAACTCCCTTCCATCTCTAAATCATAGCTATGGGACATCTGTTCTGGATGCTCCCCAGGCGTCCCCCCTCTCCCCTCCATTTCCCCAAGATTCAAGGGACAGTATAGCTTTGCCTGTAGGTTCAAAAAGTCTTGGGTCGATGGATACATCTAGACAAACCAGTTGGACACATTCTGGCTCAGGAAACCACGTCCCAGTGAGGAACAGTTTGAATAATCAAAGCTCAATGTGGAGCCCCCTCGGGCAGGGGGAGTCCCATGACGGATACCAATATTCTTACCCTCAACCCAGTGAAAACCGATCGCAAAAAATTACCAGTGGGGCCCTGCACAAATTGGACTCCTTTACACAAGTATTTGCTAACCAAAATCTGAGAATTCAAGTCAGCAACATGGCTCAGGTTCTGCACACCGAGTCTTCGATGGTGGATAATTCTGGTGACAGTGCGCTCAGGCAGCTGCTGTCCCAGAAGCCGGCGGTTGAGCAACAACCCGTAACTTCCACCGTGCAAAGATACCAACCACTGCCACAGCAAACACACCAGAATTTTGCAAGCACACAGCAAAAGCAACAAATGCAAGTCATGCAGCACCAACAGTTGTACTATGACTACCAGCAGCACTTATCACAGATGCAGATGCATTCTGCGTTCCAGCAGGGACAGGCGCACGTTCCGCAAATGCAGTCCCAGCAGCTCCTGCCGCAACAGATGCAGCACTTGCAGCAGCCTCAGTACTACGCTCAGCCCCAGCAGGGACACCAGCGCCTCTCGATCCAGGAGATGCAGCAGCAGCAGCCAGCCCGGCAGCAGCGGCAGTGTCCAGTGCAGATCGCTCAGTATTACCAAACACAACCTGTCATGCAGCAGTTACAGCAGCAGCAGCAGCAGATGCAATTGCCGCTTCCTCCGTATCACAGGGAACCCGATCCAAAGACTATGCATGAGCCACACCAGTACTCTCAGGATCCCAGTCATCCTGTGCAGCTTATCCAGTTGGGAGCAGTGCCTCAGTATTGCTTCCAGGATCCCCACGAACAGTACAGGCACTTGTACCCCCAGAGCTTACTGCAGCAGCAGCAGCAAGATCAGCAGAAGCAATACCTGAGCGAGAGCAGAGTGCCATCCCTGAACTCCCACATCGGCCTCACGCCACCAGAGACCGCCGAGGATCCCGCACGGCAGGAGATGAACTCTGTAGGTAATGCCGTCCCTCATCGAACTCTTTTGCCACCCTCGGGAGTTCATCTGAACAACAAAAGCTCTCAGCAAGACTCCCCCAGCACCACGTGGCCTCAGGTAGGTGGTATTTTAGATCCATGCCCAGCCAAATTTGTTAGCAGAAGTAGCAAAGTGTGGAAACAAAGTGGTTTCAGTGGAGGCACAAGGTTAGGATGTGAGCTGTGGGCATCTCTGCGATGGGGAACTGCTGGGAAACTTCATTACCAGACTTTTGTCTACAGCTCTGGTTGGCTTTGGGCCAGGCTGGCAATAGCACAGAGCTGTTGCTGCAAGGCTGCTGCTTTCCTTGTGAGAGGCTTTGGGAAGTTCTGCCTCAGTTTCTGGGAAGGAGGGACCCAGTTACAACAAAGCCTTCCTGCTAATTTTTCAACACTGCAGGCTCACTAGTTCAGGAGCAGTTATTAGTCAACTCTGTTTCCAAAAGTAGTGCTTCTGGGTCAAAGCAGAGGCTTCAAACAGCAGGTGAGTGAAGAAAACTTGAATTAGCAGTGCTCACAGAGGCAGATTTGATGTCTGGCTCTCAACTCAGAGGCTTTTAATACTAGTAAAATTGTATGCAAAATGCAGACTTAATTCTGTGAGGACCTTCATTTACACAATATTTCCTGAAAAATTATTTTCTCAACTTTTTCCCCTCTTTCCCATTCTCCTGTTTTGATAGCAGGTGCAACTGTCAGATGGCAGACTGCAGCCACTGTCCCCAGAACAAAGGTATTTTTAAAAGATTCTTTTTGTCTTTCTAACTAAATATGAGAAATGCAAAGGAGATCTGTATTTAGAGGGAAAAGCACACAAGTACACAGTCTGGGTGTGTAATAATTGTTGTGTTGCTCTTCTAGAAACACCTTTAGTTTTGTGCTTTGTGATTTTAAGTTTGTGTGATTTCTGGCATCCCCCTCATAGCAATAGACTAGAATAAATGCTTTCTTTATATTTAAAAAAGAGAAAAAAAAAAAGAAAAAAAAAAGGAAGGGAACCAAAGAAAAACCAAAAGCAGGGAAGCTCCAGTGTTGCATTTATAAGAAAAGGGATGCTGTGTGGTCTGAATTTCTATCTTTGGCAGCAGAGATCTTCTGTTTGTTTCTTAAGGTCTCACCTCTAACGGGCCAAGGTGTCCATCAGAGTGGTTGCCTACCATAAATTAGAGGCATTGTGTCCAAGTACTTGTTAATTGCTGTCACAAGTGGGGAAATGCAGGTCTGTCATGGTAGATCTTGTAGGTCTCAGGTTTTCTGTATTGATGAGCATATCCTGCTCAAAACTTCCCTTTTCCCCGTCTTGGGAGCAGCTGATCTAGGACATATTCCACTGCAGTCACTATGTGCTTACTTGTGACTTCATTACCATTTAACTGTAAAATTTTGTTAACTTCCTTGATTATAAAAGCTCCCTCTGCAACAAAGGGAACATGCCAAACTAATGTTTTTTCTTCTGTTCCATGCTTTAAAAAAATGAAAATAAAAATAGTGGCCAGAACAGAGAAACGCTTCCTGAGAGAGCTGATGCGAAGAACAAGCTACTGTGTTCAATATGCTTGAAGGAATTTAAGAGTTTGCCTGCTCTAAATGGTCACATGAGGTCACACGGAGGAGTAAGAGCATCTCCTAACTTCAAACAGGTAGCAGCCCATTTGACTTCAGTATTTGGTGCAGTCCTTTTGTGTTGATGTTTGCTTGCTTTGCCATGCTTTGCTTTGCTGTCAAAACTTGTTCTTCTCAGCACTGTTTTGTTATGTCAAACCCCATGGAAGTAGAAATGCACAAAATTGTGTTAGTTTGTAGGCCAGAAGTCCTGATTTGAAGACAGAGGCAGTGGTGGAGGACAGATCAGTGTTTGTCCTTCTCTGTTCCTGTGCATGTTACAGAACACCCTACCAAGGCATGTCAGGAGTGTCTAATTTTTTTCCTCCTCATGTTTGTTTATTATATTAGAAATACCAGGAACATCAAGTCTTCCTTATTTTCATTTGAACTACTTGGATGACTAAGGAATATTTATTGGAAGCCTTCCCAGGCTTTAACTGGAGGAGCAGAATTGTTGAATCTTTGACAGCTTTCTTCCGAAGTGTTTTAGTTGTATAGGTATCAACAAATACCAAACCAAAAATGTGTTTGAGTTGTTCTGCATAAAAATAACTTGCCCTGTCAGTCAGTCTTTATCCTGATATTTTAGAAACTCTGTCCTAACAGGGAGTGCCATGGGAAGGCAAAGAGCTACCAGAGTTCCACAAATCGTGTTTCTGTTTTTAGTTGGGTGATGGAGAATTCTGTGTTTGTAGTGATAAAAAGAGACATGTTTGTCTCCCCTCCTGCAAGTTACCTTGCAGAGATGCTTCAGGTGATTATTCGTCACCAAGACTGAATCCTATGTAGGAGTCACAAGTAGCCTGCCAGCTTCATTTGAGGCAAAGAAAGAGTCCCAAGAAGGAACACTGTTGTGTGTTTTGTAACCCTGGCCACTTCTTTTCAGCCACGGTGCACACGTTGTGTAGTGCATCGATCCAGAAGCAGCGCTCCCTCACTCGGGCTGAAAGCCTTTAATTGTCTGTGCAGGATGAAGGAGAGAAACCACCCCAGCAGCCGCTGTCTAAAGAGGTGGATGGCCTCGCGCCCATCGTCATGCCAGTGTCTGTCCCTGTAAAGCTTCTGTCACCTGAGCCCAGCACGCAGCCCTCTGCCAGCACTGCCACAGTCACAGACAAGCCTGCCAGCTCTGTGTCAGATGATGAGATGCCCGTTCTCGTGAAGATGACTTACTCTCCACCGTGCAGTCCAAAAGTGGCCAACCCCTGCTCATCCTCTGTGAGTGCTGTGTTTCTTGCCACTAACTGTCCTGTGCTTGTTAAATCCCTTTGCTTGTAGTGCTGCTACTTTCTAAAACACTTGTATTTTAGAATATTTTCTGGAATCTTCAGGATTCCTAATCAATAAAAAAAAGTCCTGTAGCATCAGAGCATTTCTTCCTCCATCATTTGAAAATACTAATTTTCCTTTGCTGAGGAATCAAGATCTCAGTTTGAAAGCAAATAATTTGAAATTGGAATGTGGTATTATTTCATCCCACTAGAACAAAGGGATTTACTATCTTTTTACTGGTTTTGTTTTTTCCTTTTCAGGCTGCTTCATTGTTACGTTATTGCTTAAAATTGGCAGTTTTATTTCTTCCTGTTTTCTGAAGTCAGATATATGTGCTTCTCATTTCAGCCAAAGAGAGTGCAGTGCTTAGGCCGTGTGCTCTAAGCAATATGAAGCTCAGAGTTTTGCAGTGAAGTAATTTTTCCTTTTCTCCCTGCATGCACCAGCTCTAAGGGTTAATCACTGGGATTTCTGATACAGGAAAAATAGCTCTGCTTAGTGCTTTCATTTTGCTTATAAAACTGAAATGGTCAGGCAGCACGAGGAATTGATGAGTGCTTGAATGAGATGTGAGAATGCTCATTATTATTTTCCTGAAGGAGTCCTGGAGCAAGCAATATTTATTTCATGTTCTGGTGTAGAAATGGATTCTGCTCATTCCTTCAAATCCATTTTGGCAGACTACGCCATGATAAGGGATTACTGGGGAGTATAAGTACTGCATGGTATTATCTGTACAATGCAGAGAAATACCCTTGTGATATTTTTGATTTTCCTTCTTCGTGTGAGGCTGATGGACAAATGAGGAATCAGCATTGTACCAGCATGGGTGACTCCTTACAATATTCACTCTTTACTCTTCATTCAGACATACCCACTAATTTTACGTATATATAATATATACATGTATATATAAAATCTTTCCTCTCTTCCTTTAAGACAGAGGTTTTACATATAAACTTCCACTTTACTGTGAAAGCCATCATTTCGCAATACTTAGTAATTCAGCAATAGAATTTTTCATTTCTATTTCTAGTTCCTCTAAAGAATAGGGACAGTCTTTCCTGAATCCTCAAGCTCTGAGTGGGAGATCTTCTCTAGAGACACCAGAGTAGGTGGCTTGGGCTTGTGTATTTCTGCAACGTATATAAAGTGACTGTGATTAAATCTGCCAGTGTTTGGTGAAATGAACATTCATTCCCTCAAAATTATGCTTGTGGTCTTTGTTACTGCCCAAGCAAACCAAACTCATGCAGTTCCCTCTCTGGACCCTATCTTTTATATAAGCAGTAGCATTGGAAACATTAAAAGATCAAAAGATCCACAGTTTCCTCCTCTTCTGTAAAGAGATTGTGCCATTGAAGAGGGATTTATTTTTTTAATACCGAAGACTGAAGCTGTGTTGCATTTATTTATACTGTGCTTTGAGCTGTCCAGAAAAACTCCCACAAAACTCATGGAATCAGTAAAATGAAACAGCAAAAAGGAACTAAACATTCAGCGAGGCTACAGGATGGTGGGCTGAGGCTAGCACTCAAGTGAGGTCCATCAGGATCTGCCCAGAGTGGATCTGTCAAGGTTCAGTAGCAGGGCCCAAAAGTATGCATTCAGTCTTGGATAATGGGAATCAATTACTAGAACTTCAGGAAAGTAGGGTAGTTCCTCAGGGGTGGTTCTGCAGTGAGAGCCCCTGGACACCACTATCTCCTTTACTGCCCATGTGACTGTTTTTGAAAGCCGTGTTGGCATAGGTATGCTCTAGGTGAAGCAGTGGAGGAGATGGAGGTGTTTGGGATTTCTAAGATGTTGCATTGGTTTGCTTTACACTTGTGTGAAAGGACTACCAGCTCTTTCACACTTGGGGAGCAGAACAAAATGAACACTTCATCAAAGACTTGGATCTGGCCTCCTGGGTCTCTTTGTTAGGTTTTGGGTTGTTTGGATTTTTTTTTCCTTGAGTTTAGGGGCTTTTTTCCCCTTTCTCCTGTATGAACACTAAATGTTCACCATCTTGATGGACTTTATCTGTCATTACAGGTAACTTCCACTGTTCCGAATGCCCATTATCAAAAAAAATCCTCTGCAAAGCTGAATTTTTTTTCCCTGCAGAAGCAAACCTCTTCCAAAACGAATTTTTTTTTACGGAGAAAAAATGTCAACAGCTGTTGGAGAGGATGCAGCCATGATCTAACAAAGAGGACAGGACCTCTGTAATCAAAAACATTTCCTCAAGCTGGAACTTATTAACATAAGGGATAAGGGGTGACAGTGGTAATGCTTGTTTAACATGATTTTTATTGAGTGAATGTGATTCTCAAGAACCACCCATGGTGTAAAGATGTATGTTGTCTAAACATACGTTGTAGTAATTTGCTTTATGTAGTAATAGAACTTACCAGATGATGCAGACATTTTGGAGTATTGCTGTCAATTTCTTTCCCAAATTTATTTTAAAGATAGCCTACAGCCTAAGTACCTAAAATCAGTACATTTAATAATACTGTGTTCATCTACCAGCTTCTGGGTGTTCTTAAAACACAACCTGAGGACCTGTTTCTTCCTACCTTATCCCCACTCTCCCAAGAAATCCAGATTGCAGGTTTGCATAAATTCTGTGCCTTCTGCTTCTGTATACATTAGGGATTTGTTATTGAATTATTTTTAACATTCAAATTTTAGAAGTCTGGGCATGTTAACAGCGTGTGAATTTCCCAAGTGGTCATCTACGACCCTTTTTTCTCCAAGGAAAGAGGAGAGAGTTAAGTTCAAGATTTGTAGCAGCTGGACTGTAATCAAGCTGATGGGAATGCAGTGATAAGAGGCAAAGAATTTGAATTTATTACATTTTTCTTCCTTTCCTGCTGCTGAGTACTGCAGTAATTTCACTGAGCTCATGTGTCCTTCCTGGTCTCACTAAATAAAAGCATTAGAAAACCTCTCATATAAAGTTTGTAATAAACTGTGACTGGGTAATGAAGTGTCTCCCACCAGCCTGTGCGCGTGTTCAGTGCAAACAGAAGTGCCCAGAGTGTCTGGGTAACAATGAAAAAGGGTGTGGGAGACTCATGGTCTGGGAGAGCAGTTCCCTGAACTTTCAGAAGCTGACAGCAGCCTCTCCATGTCTGCCTCTGTGGCTCAGCCCTACCTTGACCCAGAGGGCCTGCTGCTGGAGGTGAAGGGTAATTTGTCCCGGTTTTTCTCACTCCCCTGAGGTTTCTGTGTAGTGCCAGATACTGTACTGGCCAAGGTTATTATAGTGGTACCTGAATAACTGCCTGGTGGTAACAGTTTTTCTGTGGCCATTGCCCAGAGCTGTAGAGGATTGTGTGCAAACCACATTTAAGCCTGCCTGAATGATGAGATTCTCTGTGTTTTCATTTAGGAAACTAGCAAAAAACCTCATCCAAGTGCTGTAAAATTGGAAGAAAACTTCAAGCCGTTGCAGGACAAGAAGAAGTATCGGCACAGACCCGAACCTCTCTTCATCCCTCCTCCTTCCTTCAACCTCAGCATGTCCCACTCTGGTGCCACTCTGTACCAGAGCCAGCTGCGCTCTCCGCGTGTCCTGGGCGATCACCTGCTGGACCGGACACACGAGCTGCCCCCCTACACTCCGCCACCCATGCTCAGCCCCGTCCGGCAGGGCTCTGGTCTCTTCAGCAGCGTTCTCACTTCTTCTCACAGCACAGCACACGCTCAGCTGCCGCTTACTCCACTGACACCCACTCCACGGGTGCTCCTGTGTCGGTCTAGTAAGTACTGCATTTACAGAGCAGCACTACAAAGGAGAGACCAGCATCCTCTCTTCTTGTGTCACCACATTGATGGGTTTTGTGTGGGCTCGCATGCATGGCCAGTTCTGCTACTTCACAGGAAAAGTCCATTTTAGTGGCAGTTTTGCCTTGGATTTTGCAAAGTTAAGGCATGAAGGGAATAGAGGAGCCTAATCTGCCAGTAAGGCTGTGATCATTCCATGGGGTCTGCCTCAAGAAAGGACCACCTTGCCTGTCATTACATCTGGGCCTTCTGAAGTGGAAGAAAAAGACCCAGTTTGAGACATGGGGTTCATGTTAAATATTTGTTGTTCAGTACTTCACAAGAGAAGGTGTGTGATCACTCAGAATCAGGACAGTAGAAACCTCCGCTAGTTCAGACATTACCTATAAAAATTTAGACTGTTTCTAAGTGTCAATAAAGGGTCGTTTTTGCATCATAGACTGGAGTAATGTTGGTGTTAGTAGGGAGGTGGCAGTGCAGCCTGGGAGGGTCACCAGCAGCAAAACAGCAATACTCAAGTTCCAATCTCTGTTTCAGATAGTATTGATGGAAGTGTCATTCCAGTGACGCCTGGGCCTGGAGAACAGACTGTTGAACCGTAAGAAAAACAATATTTTTTGTCACCATTTTTATAAATTAGCTCCAACCTCAAGCCCGTGGCCTGAAGTGTTTTGAAATACTTCAGGAAGTACTCAACTGCCTGAAATCATGTTGGGCTAGATGCATTTAATGTTTCTGTGGATGGTGGCTAAGGACATTTGGAGCAAAGTGGCTGTAGAAGATTGGGGTGTCATGGCTTAAAGTTAGTGATTGCTGGGAAGACTGCTTTGAGGAAAACGTGCAAATCCAGTACTCCTGTTTTTTGTATAGATATATATATATATATATATATATATATAAAAAAGTGTGGAGCTTTAGTGTGGTGATGTTACCTGGCAGGTTCCCCAGGGCAAAGTGCAAACAGGGTTGTCCCTCAGCAGTAATGGCTTTTTTTGCTCTCTGCTGAAGAGTACCATTCTCTGTGGAACAGAAATTTGCTGTTTCTAATGTCTAGCCTCTTTGCTAGTCATGCATATAAACTAGCTTGGGTTGTCCCTAAGGTATGATGTCTCAGCATGGCTTAAATTGCATATTGAAATTTTTGTTTTTTCCCAAGAGATCAGTTCTCTCTAGTATTCAAAATACTTATCCCACTGGGAGTAAAGCATTGCATAAAGCAATCTGACACAATTTCCTGCCACTTCAGTGCAATAAAAGTTTTGTTGGAAATCAAGTGAACACTAATCTGACTTTCGTTTTTTCTACACATTGTGTAGTTGAATACTTATTTATTTATTCTTCTTTACAGACGAATCAATATTGGGTCCAGGTTCCAGGCTGACATTCCTGAGCTGCAGGACAGATTGCTAATGGAGAAAGATGTGCACAAGGCTACTTTGGTTTGGAAACCATGGCCAGAATTGGAGAACAAAGTCTTCCAACAAAGAGGTACAATGACTTGCCATTTTAGAAGTTCCTACGTCAGCCTGTGCCTGTTGGAGAAATGTGCATTGATTTCTCGTGTCTGTACTGAACAAAACGTTCAAGAGAATATTAATTGCTGAGAGTGCAGAGCAAGAGACTAGAACTACATGGTGTGGATTCAGAACAACAGCATTATATAGTGGCATTTAAAGGGAAGTCTGTTTGAACTGTTTTCTGGAGCCAAGGGGGAAAGCTCATCACTGGGAAGTTGGGTACTGAACTGCCTGGTAAATGCAGAGGTCACAGCTGAGAGGCAGCTGATGGATCCTGGGCCTGTCCTGTGACCGTAGTTGAGAGGAATTGTGGCAGTCTTGGTGGGTTCTACCAGTCCTGAGCAGAATTTTTTCCTGCTTCTAACGTGGTTTATTCTGTTTCTCCAGTCTGGCTGGAGCCTTCCTGGCACAGCAACATCACTGGTGTGTGCAAGCCATTGCCTCACAGGCAGATCTCTGGCTCTGGAGTAGCCTGTCCCATCCCAAGGATGTGCTCTGTTACATCCTCTCCTCAGTGATCCTAAAACAAAGAGATGAGATGCTGAGGAGAAAAAGTGTGAAAGAATCTGCTGGCCTGAACTATGTAGTTTTTGAGAGGCATTACAGAATCCTTGGCTCCAGACGTTTGACTGACAGGCTACTGTATTAGCAGTAAAATGTTGACTTGTTTCTGACAGTGGAAGACCTTTTAAATATGAGCTGTTCCAGTGTGTTACCTGGTGGAGGAACTAACTCAGAATACGCTTTGCACTCTCTCTTTGAAGCAAAAGGAGATATTATGGTAAGATAAAAAAGCTGAAAGGGGAGATATGATCCTCTTCTGCAGATAAATTAGCATGCTTTATTAAATGGATTTAGATATGGTTATATAAAAAAGATTTCTGATTGATTTGAAACGATGCTTTAAACATCCTGTAACATTTTTGGGGAATGACTTTTCCCTTCGTTCTCTAATAAATTTAAATTTCAAAGCAGTGCCTCTCTGAAGGCTTACTGTATATTTCATATAGATAAGATTACTTAGTTTATAGCCTTGGGGCTTTAAATGTCTCCCAGTGCTTGCTCCAGCCCTGATATTTCACAGGCTTTATATTTGGTCACAGAGAGCTTAGTCCTACTCTAGCCCTTACAAAAAACCTTTCTTGGAGCAGCAATCACATCTACTTATTTGTTCAGAACTGTGAGGTAATTGCACACAGTTCTTATATAAATAATGCATTTCAAGTATTTGCTTTAGTTTAGTGATGGGAATGTTATTAACTAAGGCAAAACATCCATTTAGCCCAGTGTTAGGGAAAGGCAAGGCCCCTTGCACCACTTCCTGGAAAGGCAATATAAAACCAAATGCAACAAAACACGGGGCTGGAATGAGTCTCACTGGATTGGCTAATACAGTGGATTTTAGCTTGTGTCCCAGTTTCCTTAGGCTCTGTTAGCTGTATCTGAGGGGTCTGAGAATGTCAGGATGTGGAATTTGCTTTACAGAGAGTCTGCATTTTCAGAGGAAAAATTTTAGGGATTCATAAATCCTCTGATTTCCTGATCTGAAGGATGATTAGCTATACTTGCAGTCATTCTTGAGAGATGTTGACCTACACAGATATTCTAAAATATTTTATGCTATAAATATTAATGCTGTCAAACCAACCATTAAACTAACCATTAAATATTAGTATTAATTAACATTATCAAGTCAAACACTTAAATACATAAATGTATTTGTTTGTGGCAAGCAGAAGGAAGGGAAAGAGCTGGAAGTTGCTAAGTAAGAGTCACATTTGTGCTCATTAAGGCAGGACAGGTGCACATTAGGTGCTCTTCTATGAGGTACAGTGTTAATGGGCCTTGGAGTAATTTGATGTGATTTTATATGACAGAAAAGAGAGAAAATTAACTCGTATCTTCATACTGAATAGTCTTCTAAATGCAGTTTTATGCCACAGCTGATTGCTTTTCCTAATTCTGTTTTTCCCTGCTTTTTCATTTAGGTTGCTCTTGAAAAGCTGCTGTTGAGAAAGCCAGTGAGATTGAAGTGTCATCCTTTGTCAAATTACCACTATGCTGGTAGGTTTCCTTGTGATCTTTCTATCTGTTACACAGTGCAAGCCTGGCATCCCAGGCTGGAGCATGGGATCACGTTGTACTCTCTGTGGTCTGCTGGAGGGATGGCAGCATTTAATAGAGGTGATGTGGACAGTGCCAAGGGTACTCCCAGAGCCGTTTGTTGCAAGTTTAGAAGTTTTATACATGACTGACAACGTACAGAAGCTTTGCATCCATGTTGCTGTGTAGGATTCTACGGATTTAAAACTGCCTCTGGTGATTCTTTTTCTCTTTTAAACTGCAATTTGACAATTTCATCGCCTTTTAAAACTGCTGCTATTTGTAATTTATAATTTAATATCACTAATGTCTTAATTTTCTGGTACATAAACAATCTGCCATCCTGCCTGCTTCTTTCGAGGTGGTGGTGCACAATAAATGAATATGATAATCATGAGCATTCTTCCAAAGAGGCAGGGCTGTAATTCTCACTAGGATCTTAGGGCTGCTTACAGAGCCTCTGTGTGGGGATCTAGTCAAAAAAGTCTGCATTGATGACTTGTTTCATAAAATACAGCAAGAACTGCATTTGGTGTGAAACAGAAGTAAAATACAAATGCGGTGTTAAGTCACTGGACTTCAGTTGTGTCACCTGAGCAGAGATGGCAAATGTCTCTCCTCTGCAGCCCCACGTGCTATTGCTTAATGCTTTAATGTAGTGGCTAACAACTGCTGAGACACAGAATAGGGTTTTACATAAGACATTTAGAACTTCATCTGCAGTTCAGGCTCAATAGGAAACAAGCCAAGAGTCTCCTGGTGGTCAGTCAATCACAGTGTCCAAGGTCATGTGCTCATTTCAGTTTAACAGTCACTGTGCAAAGTAAGTGTAGAAGCAGTGTACTTCCTCACTGCAGCAGCCCACTGGAAAGATTTCCAAGTAACAAGAAGTCTTTGTAAAGCAACTCCTTAACCCCTTGGCCTGAAAAAAAGGACAGAAACATGTTTGATGGTAGCTGATAATGACAGTGAAAAATTTTAACGTCGGGTTTTCGGTTTTCTCTGAGGGAGGTGCTTGGTGCATTCGATAGCAGCTCTGTTGCAGTCCAAAGGGTGGACATGGGAATGGAAGGAGAAGGAGGACATCAGGCAGGAACTTTGATCAGGGTCTCTTGCCTGAAGAGATGACATCAAAGCATATGTGTGAGACAGTTCAAGGGCATGAGAGCAGGAAGATGAGGAGATATCCCACAGCCTCTTCATTAGTAAACAATCAAATTAGCAGAGCAGATAAGAAATTTCTGCCTATGTGGCAGAGGAGGAACAGTCTTTACTAAAGCAACTTCACAGTATTTTCAAAGAGAATTCATTGGGATTCAGGGAGGAGCCAAGAGACTGTTTTGTTTAATCTTTCACATGAGATGATGCTAATCCTTGGTATCTAGCACTGAGACCTGTGGACACCTTTGAATCCCCATTTCTTAAGCAGGACAGGAAGTTTGATTGTGCTTATCACAGCATGAAATAAGATCTCATCAGTCTGGATTTAAGTGCCATAAAATAACAAGACAAAGCACTACTTTCTAATGCTCTTGCGTGCAACATGTGATTGCAACTTATATTGACAGCATTGCTCTAGCACTGTGCAGCAGCTCTTGAATAACAGTTTATTTCTGATTGATAATGAGCCACTCGAGGCCTATGAGAATTTTTCACAATCTAGTGCATGAATAGCTTTAATACAACTTCAAGTGGCATCAGTTTGGGAAAACTTCATGTTTTCTCCTCCATCCTTAGAAATCATGGCTTTCACGCTTGCCACATTTAAAGGTGGAATACATTGAAACAGAGCATGCCACTTATTCATGAGAATTAACTCATTAGAGTACCACAAGCAAGATACCCAAACTCATCCTTAGCGTTGCCTTTGAATGAGGGTACAGACAAATAGCTCACCTTTGAAACTTGTTGGCTTCTGAAGGAAGCCACTTATCAAACTTGAGGATTTTCTGTTGTGTGCCAAGACAGTTGGACATGCTGGCTCTTCGGAAGAACGCCCTAATCTCTGTCCTGACTTTGCCATCTGTCAGGATGGTGTTTTAGGAAGGGAGAGGGAGCACATACCTAATACAAAAGGGGCACTGTTGCGAACACTTGAATGGTTCTCCTTTGAACAGTGGAGTTTCTCAGATCTGAAGTTCTGCGGTGAGAACTGCAGGAGAGATGGTCTCTGACATAGGGGACTTCAGGCAGTCTGGAAGCATCTTGTATGTGCTGTGACAGGGTTGTGGGTCAGACCCAGCATATGTTGTACATAGTAGATTTCAGCTACCTCTCCATGGGGCTCCCTGGGTGTACATGTAGCCCCCTTGAAACCCACAAATTGGGCCCAAAGGACACAAATGAGTAGAAGATATTTCATGTCAGTTAATCAGTGCAAAAACAGTATGGCAGGTAAAATAAAATGTAGAATAAATACCTAAACATAAAGATCAGCTTTAAAATTTGATCTGTATTCTAAAGCCCCAAATTCTTTTTGCTGCATTGCAGATCTCTCTCTATGCACGTTCTCTATATCTCCCTCAAGCTAACAAGAGCAAAAGTGGTTTCCCAGCAACCAGAGTTAAAAACAGCTTTTCTTCTGTTTCTTTTCCTACACAGGATTTATTCTATTAATTAGGTTACTTCCAATTAACCCGCATAATCTTATAAGGGTCTCTGCTAATACCACAGCTATTGGGGAAAGTATGCAAGGCCCAAATATTCCATAGGTGTATACCGAAATCAGTTCATGGAAGTGATTCTTTGTTACTATTTTTATTGTATTGTCTTTTCCAGAGTGTGAGGTAGAGGCAGGAGAGCAGAATGACTAGAAAAAAAAGAAAATCGCTCCTGGTGTTGTCATGCTTTTTAAAGTTGTTTTAGCATAATAGAGTAGCCTCCTGGACTGAATGAGTGCATTTACCCCTGCACAAAGGCAGGGTAAATGCAAATGACTGACAACTTGTGTAAAAAGGAAATGATGCTGGTTCACGGTGGGAAAAGATGGAAAGGCAGTGTGTCAGCAGAAAGATCTCTGGGTGATAACAGAATAAGTAAAACTTGTGGCTTGAAGCCAGTGCCTTTGTCTGATGCTTAAGAGAGCTTTAAGTGTAAATCTCTGTGGAAATAACTAATGCATGCTTCTATCCAGTACTGGAAGAGCCTACAGAAAACAGGTTGCAGAAAAGTTTTGTAGTTTTCAGCATACAAAGGAGTGATGAGATACCTGCTCTGAGCTTGTAAGCCTGGGAGCTGATGCTGAAAAACAAATCATTTGCAGTTAATAACATTGCTATTTTTTTTTAGACAAAAGTAACTTACAGAGTTTAATACCATGTGGTGCCGAGACCCAAGTTAATTGAAATCAGTGCAGAGGAAAGCATTTCTATGGAGAGTAGTAACATTGACAGGAATATTAGGGATTTCTTTTCATAAAAGTTTTAGATGTTTCAGAAATTCTGAGACTGAAGTAGAATCTTCCCATAGTGTAAGTCATTTCAAAGACATCTACTTTATTACTTCTTGCATATCCTTCCTTTAATGTATGTGATGCTGCCCACTCCTAACAAACAGAACATTGCTTTGATGCAGCAAAGCAATCCTGTGTTCCTTCCGTTTGCCTAATATTGAGAAAGCATAAATTCAGTTCAATTTAAATGTTGATTTCACATTTTCATGGGCAGTTAGGCCAGGGGACCAAACACAGAATAACAATGTTCAGAAGTTTTATATACAGTTCCCATAAAATGATAAAAAACACTTTGTGCACATTGCACATTGCTACAGTCTCTACCTGCTTGTGACCTCTGCCACAGAGGACTTAAATGTCTTATCCCAAACCATGCAAGTGAAAAGCTGCAAAAGGATCTTAAAAAAGGAGAACAAGAGGATATACTAACTTCTGTGTCATCAAATGTAAAGTGGCATATGTGGGAATAAACAATTCAAGCCTTACATAGGAAATTTGAGCTCTGTGGTGGTATTTCTCAATTAGAACTAAAGTTTGGGATTGTAATGCTAGTTTTAAGAAATTATCAGTATTTTACAACAGCTAAAAAAATAGTCAGGTGTTATGAGGATAGAAAACATGGTGATGCCACTGTGAAAATCTGGATTTTATGTGGAATTCTGTGTGCCTTTCTAGTCCTCTTTATGGGAATGTTTTAGAACTAGAAAAGGTTCAGAGGGAGACAGCAGTAATGATGAAAGGTTTGGGAGTGACGGAAAGGGCACACAATTCTGAATAGCATGAAGATGATGGTCAAGGTTGGGTTCACTTTCTCTTCCACTTGAAGAATGAAGGGTCATCCAGTGAAGCTACTGGGAGCCAGGAAACAAAGAAAGGGAGGTGGCTCTTCATGCAGAGGGTCCACTGATCTGTGAAACTCCTTGGCAAAGGATGTTTTGGGTACAAGAAGTTTAATTGGTTGAAAGGAAGAGTGGCTCAGCACTTCCAAGGGTAGTTACTATATAAGGAAATTGCAACAGACTCAGGAAATCCCCTGTGCCCAACGCGGTCAGAGGTTAGGAAAAATTAGGGAGAGGCATTGTATTTGCTTGCCCTGATCTTAGTGTTTCCTAGGCAACTGCCTGTCACCATTGCTGGAGATCAAATACTGATTAGATGGACTTCAGGTCTGAGTCAGTACAGCCATGCTTGTATTTGAGTAGCAGCAATCACTCACATATGCTTGAGACTTCTCTTCTTCTTAAAGGTTCTCGTTTCAGATACGGCATCAACATAAAGGTGGTGAGTTTCTATCATTCATAATGATTTTACTTTCTTTTTAAGGCTCTGACAAATGGACGCATCAAGAAAGGAGACTGTTCAAAGAGGCATTGTCCACCTACAGCAAAGATTTTATATTTGTACAGAAAATGGTAAGGTTATCTCTATTCCGTCAGTTGCTGGAATTTTTTTCCTTCTGCTCTATTCTGGTCCTCTTCATTTTCCCTCCAGTGCCAGACTAGCTGATTGCAGGCATAGAGGCAGCAGTGGTTACAAGAACACCAATAGGAGTGGTATATTCATTAGGTGTACCTGTGCATTAGATACCAGTACAAAACAGTTATAAATGAATAAAAGTTGTTCCTCTTGTGTTACATGTGAAAGTTTTCACACCTGGAATCCAAATCATGGCATTTTATGTGTGGGACAAGTATGGTTTTGCATTATTGTCTTGATGTTCTCTGGCACTTTGTTACAAGGTACCAGAGTCACTGGCACTGAGCCTGGTGCCAGAAAGGGTTGAAACCTGTTAGTAAAGAGGAAACATATTTGGGCTTACATTTCATGTTCTGCCACAAAGCAGAGAAGACAAGTTATAAATCTCAGGGCACAACTTGTTAGCTCAAACGTTGAAAAATATGTGGGTTTATGTGAGTCAAGTCTTAATTCCGAGATTTCTCAGTGGTACTGTACAACTGAGCTACAAGAGTACGTTCTGAGTAATTTTCTGTCTGGAGTTTAGAGAATCCCAGAGAAATCTACTGAAGTTGAAAAAGTCAATGCAAATCTGACTGAAAAAATTTTTTAAAATAATTATTCTACAAGAATATTCCTTGTTGTAGTCAAACTGCCTTGATTTTTCTTTTCTTCATCTGAATGTTTGAGGAATAAAGCCTACCTGTTGGAATATATTAAAATTGTGTTGAATGAGAGCAAAAAATTAAGACTGGACTATTTCTGCAATTCCTTAACTACAGGTTAAGTCCAAGACAGTTGCACAATGTGTGGAATACTACTATACCTGGAAGAAAATCTTGCGTTTGGGACGGAAACACAGAACGCGTCTAGAGAAGAAAAGAGATGAATGCTTGGTAAGTCTAAAAGAAGATGAGAGAGTTTACCACCTGATAATTTTCATTTGTCCTGTTTTGATGAGGAGGTTGAATTAGGTGACATAGGTATCTTCCAACGGAAATTATTCCATAACTCTAAATTACGTTCTGTATGAGCATTTTGTGACCTCAGCTACACCAAGATTTGTGTGGCTGGACTGCAGCCAGACAAAAGTACACTATCCAACTGTAGTCCAGGGAAACCTCTGTAAATTATGCCTGTGCCCCTGTGTGCTCCTAAAGGCTGCTCTAACATTCCAGTACATCAACCACTTGGGATGTGTTGGTTTGTGGGTTGGGGTTTTTTTGGTGGGTTCTTTTAGGGTTTTGTTAAAGTAACTTGGCTACAAGTACAGCGTACATGGGCTTTCTGATGGCAGGAGGACAGCACTGCACCTGGCATCTGTAGATCTTCAGAGCCACAGCTCCATAATAACACATGGAGGCTGTCTTAAGCACTGTAGAGAAGCTTTATGTGCCATAGCTTATCCCTTAAGGGCTGGTAGCTCCAGTAAGACCAGAAGTTCATTCAGGATGGGAAGAAATATTGATACTGGGAAGCACACTTGACTAAACAACATGATGTTCCAGAGCTGCGTATGCCCTACTATCCAGTGCTGTCTATCTTTGACCATATATCTAGTGTTCCTTAAATGCACTGTCTATTTTAGACAAGTGGAGAAGAGGAAGTGTTAGAGGAAGATGAGGAGATCGAAGAAGACAGAAAGGAAGAAAGGGAAATGCAGAAGTCACCTGACCCACCAGCAATCTCCCTTGTTGGACCTATAGATCTGCCTGCTGTTCAGGGTCTTTCACTGTCTTCATCCTCCTTCATCTGTGAAATGCCAAACTGTGGCGCTGTACGTGTGTTTGATATCTTTAAGGGGGAGAGGGTGGTGGTCGTAGTTGTATGTGTAAACTAGTGAATTGTGATATTGACTGCTTTTAATTCCCACCCCACAAAATATAAGCAGTTTGATCTGTACAGAAAACTGAATTCCGAGATGATGCACCAGTTAGAAATACTATATGGCAGCAGCTCCAATTAGGTTACACAACTTTAATAATAGGATAGCTCACTGCTTTGTTTTATTGTGACTACCTTCAACTATAGTGGGATATTGCTGAAAGCAAGCACCATTTGAGCGAGTAGATGGTGCATATTAGATGTGTACACTTACTCTCTTGTCATATGCATTCAGCATCCTACTTTCTGCAGTTCCAGTGTTTTCTTGTGATTGCTTGGGGTTTATTTTTGTGTGTGTGTGTTGTTTTTTTCCCCCCTCCCCTCCACCCCGCTCCCTGCCAGGTGTTCAGTTCCCGCCAAGCGCTGAATGGCCACGCTCGCATTCACGGAGGTACGAACCAGGTGACGAAAACACGCTGCACCATTCCCGGCACTAAGCAGAAATCTGGTACGCAGAGCGGATACTGCTCCATCAAGAGCTCACCTGCCCACAGCACAGCAAGCGGCGAGACCGACCCAACGACAATTTTTCCTTGCAAGGAGTGTGGCAAGTAAGTGTGACTGTCTGTCCACTTTGCCTATTTAGATTCCAGATCAGCAGGGCTGTGAACAAATTTCGTATTTTGCTCTGATGGTCTTGGAAGAAGTTTTCCCCCTAGATGATGCATTTTCCTACCAAAACTGTCAGAGATAGGTTTGCATGACATTTTGGATGCCCCCTGCAGTATTCACTCCTATTTTCCACTTAGAATTTCTACATCTGACATTCCAGCTTCCTGCTTCATCACAGACTTGGATGTGACAGTGGGCGACTTCTTCTGTGTTTCTGTGCTTGAGTTTGTCCATCCTATCGTGGTAATCCTTCAGTTTTTCCCTGTTGTGCAGGATGTTTGTGAAACTGATAAGAGGGAAAAATAGGATGTACATAGATACCGAAGCAGGTGTGGGAGCTACAAACTACCTCTGGTAAAATCAGACTAGGCCATTTTGATACCATCAGGGTGTATAAATCTGGTAATATGTCCCTGAAATTCGCACCATGGCATTGCAGGCTTCACTGACTTCTATTTCAGGACAAGGAAGCAAATGTACTGATAAGTTGTTGAGTCTTTTTTGGCTCATTTTATCAAAAGCAGTGCATTTTAATCTGATTTTTTTTTCCTTTAAAATTTAGAGTCTTTTTCAGAATCAAAAGCCGCAATGCTCATATGAAGACTCACAGACAACAAGAAGAACAGCAAAGGCAGAAGGCTCAGAAAGCTGCTGTGGCAGCAGAAATGGCAGCCACTATTGCAAGAACTACTGGGCCAGCTGGGCATAGTTTGATCCCCCTGGATCACATGAGTTTGGTTAAACACGTTGAAAATGTTGGTGACATTGATGACGATGTTGTTCCGGATCTGGGTGATGTCATGGAAGAGAATGAAGTCATGGATGCTGACCTCTTACTGGATGATGAAGATCCAGATCTACTGCAGGATGATGCTGAGTTGTAAATAAAGTTGTTTGACAGACAGCTACTGAGCACACCCTGAATGGATAAATCAGGAAACCTGGACTGCTTGTTTATTCCCACTGATTGTAAACTACCTGTTGAAAATCATAATTCTTTTATCCAGGTCTAGAAAAAAATCCGCTTTTTTCCCTTTTTTTTTATTAATTTGTGTCTTGGGGGAAGAAATAAATAATTGGTACAAATATTCTTATAAGGTGTTTTTATCTGAGCTCTTTTTGCTGATAACTTCCAAGGCCACTAATTACAGAAGTTCATGGTTCTGCTATCAGTTCCTACCAGATGGTCCTGGTAGAATCTTTAGTCTTTAACTCTTCCAAGTTTCATTTTACCCCAATTACAAGAATAAATTTCACACACTTCTGATGAAACTTTTTTTTTTTTTGCCTACATTGGATAATTTCCAGCATCTTCTAGAGAGTAAATGTCATCTCTCTTAAGGATATGATTACATAATTTGTCTTTGTGCTGCCATTTTAAGCGAGACGGGGGGAAAAAAAATCTGGTTTAACTGTGAAAGTCAGTAATATCGCAGTTCATTTTCAGTTCTGTCTTGGTTACACAGGACATTTTAGACCTTCCATTTTAGCAAGGTTGATTTAAAAATGACCTAATTTCAAGGACTGAAGAAGGAAAATGATTGTTCTGTGGTTCGCATCCCCTGATGGGAACACTGAATCAGGAACACTGCCTTGGTAATCAGATTGCACTGGAAATATTGTCCCGTGACAATAAATCACACTGTGGAATAGCCATTTCGGTGGTTTCAGGGGAGTGTGTTCTTGAGCAATGCTTACTCTCTCACCAGGAAAACACAGGGAAGCATTCTTGCCATTGGAAAAGAGACTGATACGCTTTCAGCACCTAGGTATAACGTGCTCTTCTTGTGCCATTTTCGGTCCTCCTCATTACATCAAATTCAGCTGTTGTTTATTCATTATAAACATGCTGCAAAGGTGAGTTGATGTTGCTATTTAATGACCATTTCCCTTCCCTTAGGTTCAGATCTATATAAACTGTGACACCTGACACAGTTTATATAAATTTAGATTTGGTTCTCTGATTAAGCAGGATACTGGAAGAATTGTATGTCGCAGAATAAATCAATTAAGGAAGAAACGGAGTTAGGTTGAGTGGACCTTTAATGCTGATTGCAGAGCTCTCACAGGCAGCAGCACTGATTTTCTTGTGAATTTTGCACAGTAGAGAAGTATTGTTAACTTTATAAAATATTTTGTAAGACTTATTTCAGATCTTCCAGGCTTTAGGTTTGTTTGGGTTTTTTTTATGGGTTGGGTTTTATTTTATTGGGTTCTTTTTGCTATATTCCTAATATCTTCACCAGAACCAGAGGGATGGTGGGTCTTATTTTCTACTTGTTATCCTTGTTTAACTATGCAAAATGAGGGTAAATCACGGCACTTTTATAGGAGTTACCGGACCACACAAGTTCAGAACCAGTGGGAGCCACTGACAGAGAGAGGTGCCTTCTCTGTCAAAGCCAAATATGTGAAGCCAAATGACCTCAAGTTTCTACTTAAGGTCAAATGTTCTGATACTAAAGAACAACCCTTCAGGAGAATGGAAATAACTTCTCAGTTCCCAGTTAGTGAAGTTCCTGTGTACGTGGTTGTGTTGGGGGGTTTTCCAGAGGTTTTTGCAGTAGGGTTTGACCAGCGGGTGGAATTTCACTCGTGTCACATAAGAGGTGATGTTCTCAGTCATTGTACCCTTGAGCTTCAGGAGATCAGGCAGCAGCAGCCTTTTCTTTCCCAACCTGCTACTCAGCACATTCCCCAGCAGTTCCTGTCCATGCTGTCACATTTGACTTTTACAGGGGCCATATTGCAACCCAGGTTCAGCAGACTGGGTACCACCAGCGAGACCCACTGACAAAAAATCTCATGGATTAGTGCAAGTCTTCGTGGTTTGCAAAGTGGAGGCTTTTGTGAGCATTAAAACATGTTGGCTTTCAGGAGCCTCTGTTAGAAACAGCCCAGCAGAGTCTACTCTTCCTCTCCCAAGCCTGTATCATTTTGAACTTTTAGGGATCTTTGTGAGAAAGGCTCTACACTGGAAAATGGACAGGTTTTCAGGTTCCCGGTGGTTAAAAACTGTTAAAGCAAAATGATGATTGAAGTCAGAGTTCTGCTTGAAGAACTGAGTGAAATACAATAGAAACTTAGGGGCTTGATTCTGAAGAGCAGCTCTGTATTAAAGAATCCAGAGTGGCACTTTTTTCGTAACAATTGGACAGGATCTGTGCTGAACTTAATATCTATAAATATATATATACACATACATATGCTAGGTTAAGTAACATTAATGGGTGCTGTTTTATTGTACAGCCAAGAATATAATGGAACAACGATAACCAAAGAAGTTATTCATAAAGAAAAAAAAAAGAAATGCACATTTCCTAAACAGTACATGATTTAGGCCTCAAACATTGACTTCGTCATTACTAAGTGTTGCATTGGCTGATGTTAAATGTGTTGTTCTGCCTATTTGTACGTGAGTTGAACATAGTTTTGTTTCAGAAAACTTTTTCCTTGATGATTGTTGGTGATGGAAAACTATTCGATATTGGATCTAATCCTCTTTGATAAAACGTGTACATACAGAAAACATATTTTATGAGAAAAACCTTATTTTCAATATTTAACTGTTATTTTATTAGAAGATGGTTGTGTAAATATTTTAGGCGTTTTAGTGTAAAAAGCGGATTGTAATTTTAGGTGGCAGAGGAAGTAACAAAATAAAAAAAAATATACACATTTGATAGAGCTTGTGATCTATGCTGGTTTCAGGTTCCCTTTGATAGCATTTGACTTGCACACAGCTTAATTTCGGGTTAATCTCTACACTGCTTGCCTGGTTGTGTGTATTTAAGGATTGTTTAGTGGCATAAAGTAGTACTTGTTTAACATTTCCTCACCCCCTTTAAAGCTTTGGTGCCGATCAGCAGCTGTGTTGTATTATTAACAGCTATTTGTATGTGTGAAAGGAAAGAGGTTTATGTGCCATTTCCAGGCATTTTTTTATTTCGGTAAAATACAGTCGGATGGGTTTTGCTGTAACAGGCTTGATTTTTAAGAGCGGGGAGAAGGTTGAAAACTAGGGTTCGTGGAATTGCTTTGTTTTTTTTCGAAGGATTCCCAGCGAACAGGATGGGGAGCGCTGTGAGGGGCCCGGCGGGAAGCGGCTGAGGGGGAGCCGCTGCTCCGTATGATGGGGGGACCGTGAGGCGGCGCTCGGGGGAGGTGGGAACCGCGGCGGGGAGCCGAGCTGGGGACTCCTACGCCTCCTTCGGCGGCCTGCGGGCTCCCGGCTCGCCTCCGCACCCCGCAGCGCTGCGCCGCTCCCGGAGCCGCCGCTCCCGCCGGGGAAAGGAAGGAGGTGCGGGCTGCGGCCGCCCTTCTCCTTCCGGGCGAGGCAGGGCGGGCTGGGGTGGCGCCAAGATGGCGGCGGGCTGGCTGTGGCGGAGGCTCTGTCAGGTGCGCTGTGTGGCGGGACAGGGGACGCCGTAGCCCCGTCCTCCTCTTCCTCCTCCTCGTCCTTTTCCTCGGCATCTTCATTCCTGAGGGGAGTGGGAGAAGGGGACGCGGCAAATGCTGTCCTTCGGGCTCCGGGAGGGTCGGGGCTGTACAACGTGGGACTGTGTCTCCGCACGCCTGGCGGGTCCTCAGAACTCTTCCAGTTCTGTGGTTTTCCCGCAGTTAGTCCGGGTGGCAGGGAGAGTGAAGAATAGGTGACTTGGATTTGGAGGCCATGTGCTATTCTAGTCTTAAAAGTTTCGAAGCTCGGAAGTTGCAACGTAAAATAATAGGAGAGCATTTTGCACTGATGATGTTTGCTAGTTTTGACTTAAAAGCAGTGATTGCTTTCTCCCAAATTGAGAAAATCGGATTTGCTGAAGCTCTATGCTCTCTTCTGTGTATGCGGTGTGTTCTGGACTTGCTTTTCAGGCGTCTGTCTCCCCCGACACCTCAGAGGCTCTCAGCCAAACAAAATTAAGGCTGTTTTGCACTGAGACAGATAATTACGCTTTGTGCAAAGTCTTGGTTCTGTTACGTTGCAGTCTTTGGGTGTCATTTCCACCTTGTGTGATGGCCATTAGCAAGAGCACATCATTAAATCAGACAATGAAGCTGATTATGAATTCCTGCCTACTGAATGCCATATCTACCACCTGAGATATTCAGTGTATCATTTTGTCAAAATGTGCATGGAGCACCTTTAATTTAATGTTACAAAAACTTTCGACTTGATGCATATTTGCTTAATTAGTAACAAAGGGAGATGGCATGTGGTTGGAATAATACATACAGTCATAGAATATTGGAAAGGCTGCAGACCTTAGTGTGTGGGATAGGACTCTAATGCTTCATCAGGTTTTGTTTTATTCATTTTTATTGAGTGAAGACTGAAATTTTTGTATCTAAAACCACATAGCTCAATACACTGAGTACATGTATCTTTGCATGCAAATAGTAAATCCTTATTACCAGGTCAAGTAGTTATAAGTAAAAGAATACATAGCATAGACTGCATACACACATGCATTAAAAAATCCAAAACAGATAAAAAATTCAGTTATGATTACAGTTAATAACCTTAAGTTTGTCGTCTGGGGTCAGATTCTGTGTCATGTACTTGCACAAACACCTTAAGCCCTGCACTGAATAGTGTTTTATGCTCATGGGCCTGTCTGCTTCCTGAAGTGGTGTCAGGCGATTGTTACTGTGCTTCATGTTGGCATTGAGTGGAAGGAAGGCAGCATTCTGACTCCAGGGAGAGAGAATTGAGGTGCAAATTGAGGTCCACCTAATTTTGTCATAGAATCATAGGCCTGGTTTGGATGGCCTTAATGACCATCTATTTCCAACCCCCTTCCATGTGCAGGGACACCTTCTATTTGTCCTGTCATTACGTGCTCTTGTCCCTCTATTTTATTAGATGTTGTTAGACAATTACTAGCTGTATTTCACTACTTTTAGCTGTTAAGGCTCATGTAGTTCCCGACATAAACTTTGAAACTTTCTGGATGATTATCAACTACAGTGACAAATATTCAGTCTTCCTAAAATTGCCTATTTTGTTATGCACTTAAAGAACGTAACAGTAGTGCCGCTGTGAAGATCTGGATTTGAAAGGATTGCTTAAGGGGAGGCATTTGTACCAGTGTCAGCTTTGTAAACAGAAATCTCCCCTGCCTCTTCCTGCAGTCATCTTCTTTATTGGAAACAGCATTTGTAGGATATATTGCGACTGAGGCAGAATTACTTCAGAAAACAGCTTTGCTCACTTCTGATGTATAATGAATGTAGGATGCATACTGGAAAAGGTTAGGGACCTAGTAGCATCACAGAGTCAGTTATGCATATCCACGGGCAGCTACAGTAAGATTACCTGAAAAAGTGTTAAGTCTGGCTCTCTTCTGATTATTTGATTAGACAGTCACCTGTATAACTCTTGGGTGGGGTATCTGTGTACTCTTAAAGCTATGACTCCAGCACATGTTAAAAAAGAGCATCAAGGGGCAATATAAGTAACTAATTTGGCTTCAGCATTCTGCTGCAGCCCTGAGGTTCTGTTAAGCAAGAGTTCCTTCCCCCCCCCAAGTAGTCTATAACTTAAGAACTAGTGGAAGGAAGCCAGAAGTCGCATAATGTTCAGAAGGGAACAATAATTCTAGTATGAAAGATAGTAATGTTACATGATTAACAACTGTATTCCTTTTCTAACACAGAAAATCATGTTATCTTTTAAACGTGGTTCATTTACTCATAAGAAGTATTTCTACTTAAATGTTCTCTTCAAAAGAACAAGTGTTCAAAATCACAAGGAACTTTTTTCTGAAAAACAGTAAATTTCTAGTTAAATTCACAGACTAAATTTTTGCATTTGTAGGATACTGTTTTCAGTTGCTTTTTTAAGTCCTACTTAGGCTTGTCACTTGACAAACTTATATATATAGTACCATGAAAGTAAAACTAAAGAGGAAGTATTATCATATACAGAAATAGCATCTGATGCCACAAAAATACATTCTTCTGTTAAAAATATGCTTTGCGATTGCTATTCAGGTGCCTCAGTAGTAAGTGCATACTGTTACTGTGCCCTTAATGTGCTTATTTTTTTAGGTGCTGTTGTATATTGAAATAAATTTCCATGCTCCTGTATTCCTGTGTTTTCCAATGGAGCAAACTTCTTAGTTTGTCAAATTAGTGCCTAGGAATGTGCTGTGCAAAAAAGTAATCTTTAAGAAACCTATATTAAGCAGCTGCTTTCTGGTTTGGGGAAAAACCCCACAACATAACCTATCTGTTTTATACAGGGATCAGCTTTTCCTGTCAGTTATGCAAGCAGAATTATGCAAAAGCAGTATTTTCTTCCGTAAGTGTAACAGCCCCTCCTCCTTCCACTGTTCCTCCATAGTCCCTGAAAAAGTAAAATCCAACTTTTAACAACTTCCTTTATGCTTTCCCCATGACTGTATTTCTAGGAGCTCCAACTTGATGGGAGCACGACTGGCTGGATCCCATAGTGATACACAGGAGCCTAAGACTAATCCTTTGGTGAGTGTTCTGTAACACAGAATTTTGTGTATTATCTTAGTAATAAAAAGGACATCCAGAAAAACTTCAGTTCTTTTTTTGCAGCTTTTGGAAGGTCTGTCTTAGTGATGTCAAATTTGTCATGGAGAAAGAAATAATTTAGATTATTGCAATTTGAGATCTTCTCTTTTTTGGGTTTTTTTTCCCAACAAGATTTCTGTAGCTTGCAGTTACCTCTCAGCAACTTTCTCCCTTTTCTACAAAGCTGTAGCTCTATGAAATACCAGCTTCTTGGCCATATTCAGTTCAATGCCTGCAGCAGCTTAGCAGCCTTTTAACAAGGGCTTCAGAAACACCTGACAGGCAGTATTAGATCTACAGTGCTGATCCAGCCTTCCTGCTGTGGCTGGTACATGTTGGATTTAGTGTGCTACACTGCCTAGGAGTGAACCTCTGGGAAAATCAGCACTTCTGCACTCATTAAGGCTCTTCCAGTTGATCAGTGAGCCCAGGCCATGAGAAATTGAAGCTCTTTCTGAAAGTCATAAACTTGCACTTGTACAAACATGAGGGATAATACACCTGGGGAAGACTAGTGTGCTTAAAATAGTCTTAGAGCTTAGTAAAGTGAGAATTCTGGTTGCTGTCCATAACGTTCTATTTAATTTCCATACCCAAGCAAACTCTCGGGTATTTGCACACTGCTATAAAAAATACAAATATTGCTCCAGACTTGCTTCAACAATGAGTTTTGTTCATGCCGTTGTTAGTGTTGTCCTCCTTATATCTGTCTGGCATTCCTTTTTTCGGATGAAGAAATTTTACCTAAGTGTTCATGAGTTAGCTATCGCTTCACACTTTGCCTTCCCTGGTAGAGTGAGACCTGTCAGTCAAGGTAATACAGTCAGACTCTGTTAGATAAACTAAAATAAGCAGCTCAACAGGTTGTGGGTGTTTTTGCTCTTTTACAAATGGGGCATGCAGGCTAAGGAAATATGCAGTGTGTGTATTAATTAAGGAGAACATGGTGTGGTAACTCTTGTCGTTTCTTCAAAAATGCAGGTATCTATTTCAGATGAGCCAGAAACATTGTACAAGAGATTGTCCATTTTGGTTAAAGGCCACGATAAAGCTGTGTTGGACAGCTATGAATATTTTGCGGTGCTCGCAGCTAAAGAACTTGGCATCTCTGTTGAAAAAGTGTAAGTAACTGATCTGTAGAGTGATATGGAGTGAGATGCTTCTTTTATTATCGACCTTAATTTAGGTCCTCTGCTTAGAAGTATATATTTTTTTAAGAATGGCTATAATCTGACATTTTTTTCTCAGATTATAGACCTAACACTTCTTTGATGGCAGGACGGTGATGAGAAAGCAGCAGCTGTTCTGCACTCAGCACTGCCATAGTGGAAGTGCTTTTTATCTACATGAAGGATACTGACAGTACTTTCAGTACAGCTGTCATTGCTGTAGCTTCCCTGACCCAGTGCTGGTTAATACCTGAGATTTCAGCGTAACCTTTCAGATAAACTTGTATTATCATCCTTTATAATTTCTTTTTCTTCTTTCCTCAGAGATAAACCCCCAAAGACGATAGAACGATTTTCACTTCTCAAATCTGTACACATTTACAAGAAGCACAGAGTTCAGTATGAAATGAGAACACATTACATGTGTTTAGAGGTAAGAAAGAAGGAAACAAAATTGTTCTAGGTGCACAATTCAAAGATATTACTACATGCTAATGCACGAATGAAAATGTTTTGGGGAGGAGAATGCAGGAGAATATTGGAAAACAGCTGACCTAGTTACATAAAACGCAGCACGAGTTATTCTGAATGCACAGCCCACTTCATTTTTGGACCAAAAAGTTTATTTTGACCATCATCTTAACAGATGAAAGAATTACTAAAGAAAGTAAGGTGGAATTGAGGGTTACCTTTATGTATGTTATGCTCTTGGTTTCCAAAAATCATTGGGATGAGAGTTTTCTCAGAAAGGGAAGAAGATGCAGCTAAATCATTGGCATTGCCAGTCACTAAGGGTTCTGTTCTCTGAATCGGTTTGATGTTTTTGAGCAGACATACTTTTCTCCTACGCAGCATCATGTGGCAAACTAAAACTGCACGTAGGAAACGGAAGAAAGGAAGCATAGGCAAACCACCAGCTCTGTGGCTGATGACACAGACATCTATATGGTTTACAATGCAGCTGTGGTTGACTTTCTTAGAAGAAAGGTTTACTGCCAGCATTTTGTGGCTCCTGGGAGTCTTACTGTATATTTGCACAGTGCTTAGCAAAATGGGACTTTAAGTCCCTTGACATGAGTGCAGTACAAGTGGCTGCCCACAGACCATAAGCGCTATTTTTGCCTTCCAGGAAAAACTAAAATATTAATAATTCAGTGGAACCAGGAGAAACGAAAAAATCACTATTTCAGTGGAACTCTGGAGTTGCAGGATTTATAACAAGTTTAAACTTGAACTTAGGGAGTATAGAAAAGCTGTTGATTCTTGCATAATCTGTAATTAATTTCATCTGATACCTGCAGTGTTGAGATCCACCACTTCCAACATAATCAATGCATATGCTCCCAGGCAGCATGTGCAGTTCTGAGTGATTACTTTATACTTGCATGAGGATTGAGTAAATTTGAACTGCTTCTGTTCAGAATATTATGGAAGATGGCTTCCTGTAAGATGTTGGGTCCCATTGTTCTTTAGCAAGGGCTAAAGAAGCTAGGGCAATTTTTTTTTATTCTGTTTGAAGTATTATTAACTGTAGTTCATTTAAAAAAATTATTTCTGTTTTAGTTAAAGTACCTAACAGGCAGTACTGCTGCAGTTTACTTGGAGTACGTGCAACGAAACTTACCTGAAGGGGTTGCCATGGAAGTGAAAAAGGTCAGTTTCCATCCCACATTATTAACTGTTATGAGTCCTGATGCAAATACCAGTAACTACTGAAGTCTTTAGAAAGTCAGCCGAGAAAATGGGTGTAGTTTGATAGGAAAATTTTCCGAAGTATTAACATGGTAAAGAGGCTGTCTCGCTTGGAAGTGCCACTAGGTGGCATTTTAAATCTGAGTCATGTCTCGAACCAGAATAAGTAAGGCAAAGATTTTGATGTTAGCTGGCTGGTACAATAAATGGTTGTTTTTCTTTCCTTTTAGACTAAGATAGAGAAAATACCAGAACACATTCAGAAACCTGTTTGGGATACACTACCTCAAGTAGAAAAAACTGAAGTAAAGTCATGATCACACCAGGTACTTGGCTCCATTAGTACTGAAATTCATTGCTCCTATCAACCTCATTTACTGGGACAGTCCGTTGTTAAATAAAGGTTCTTGTATAAAGAAATTATATAAACTCATTTCATCAAGTTATTCTTGCTCATAACTCCAGTACATGTAGACTGAACTGCAGTGAAGTGAAGAAGTTTGACTGTGTTCTGTGATCAGTGACTATGGTAATTTATAATAAGTTTGTAGAAAGGTAAAGTTTATTTTTACTTAAAAGTATATGTAAAAGTATGTGTATATATACATAAATATAAATTCACCATCTCCTTTTGATACTACATGGCTTCTGAATGCTGAAATACTGCAAATCCATTTTGTGTTTGTGTAATGTTTAATATTATGGGTGCCAGATTGTTATCAGTTTATCAATTTTGGATAAACTATTTCCCATCTTCTTGTCTCCTACTTAAACCACATTTCTCCAGTTTTGCTTCCTGCCACATTTCTTAGTGATTGCCAACAGCAACACTCCAACCATTGTTTCAGGTTTTGTCTCACATAATCTTCCTTTCTACTGACCAGCTCCTCTGATTTTCAGCCAGAAAATTTGTAGTTGCACTAAAAACCCCATGCTTCATACCATTTATTGACATCAGAGTTTGAGCATGCTCTGTTGTGTTCTTGGGAGTCAGACATCCAAAGTTTAAACAATCCCTGTCTGAAGTGCCCACTTTTGCATCCATATAGGGATATTGTCAGAATCAGCAATTTCATTCCCTTAAACAAAGGCAATCTATGCCACATGGGATGTTCCATGCATCACAGCAGAGCTGTGTGCTTCACAGGAATGTGCATCACACTCCTACCTTACTAGAATTCCAGTTTGGATATGAAAGGAGTGATGTACAGAAAGGGAAGACATTAACTCCTTTCTTACCTTTCTCTTTGCTACAAGCCAGTGTTGTAGCTTACACATCTTTCTTTTCATTTTATCCACAGAAGTGCATACAATATAAATAAATAAGCATTCAACTTCATAAGCTGTATATGACAGTCCATCATGTAATTTATACTGCCTAAGTAACTTAGGGCAAAATGATTTGAAGTTTTAGCTCTTAATTTGTGAATCTGCATAGAAAGTGTGTGATCAACACATTTGTTCTAATTAGAAGCATACACTAAAATGAAAAAATCTCACAAGGGAAAAGGCAAAACCAGAGGTGGAAAAGCAGGTATGAAGAAAGGCATGAAAGGTAGTTGCTGCGGGACAAAAGAGTGAAGGCAATAAGCCAGCAAGGAGGAATCTGTTGTGTTCAGATTAGTAGAGCTCTCTAGAATAAAGGAAGTGGCTTTTATAAACCATCTGTCTCTGGAATGCCGTGCAGATAAAAGTGCTGGAGAAACACAGGTAGCAGCAGCAGACTTCTGCTGATGGGGTTTAGTTGCGGCTGCTGACAGAATGGGGTCAGCAGAACAGATTTCAAATAATGCAAGCTTTTCTCCTTCCTTTTCTTTCCAGTGTTATTGCTGGAATCAGAGATGCTGATGCATAAGAAATCTGTGAAAAGAACATTGCTGGTGATATGTTACCTTGTTAGCAACTAGGAGCTCCAGGGTGATTTTACAAGTTCATTAAAAAAATTTGATTTAACATTTTCAGGTGGAGAAATCTAATTTAAGGAAGAGATTATCATATAACAGTAGTGACATGTTTGCTGGTCTATGGGATATCAGCATCAGTGCTGCTTTACTGCCCATGCCTCATCACAGAGAAACTAAGGAGTTCATTTCCTGGGAAACTCATCTTCTAAGACATCAGTGGCACCACAATGTTTTAAGTAGTTTAATTCTAAACACCAAATACTGCCCAAGTAGGATCCTTCTCATGAGGAATGGGGAGGAGGGAGGAAGGAGTTGAGCAGAAAGAGGGAAACAATCCCAGGAATATCATTGGTTATATCAATGGTTAAATTGAAGTCAGGATGGAGAGAGGAAAAGAGGGTGACAGTAGACTTCAGCCTACAGGACCAAATCTTCTAGGCTGCTAGAAAAACTTTCCCATTCTGGTGAAAGGAATAAGTGGCCACGGAAGCAGTGCTGGTATTCAGAACATCACAAAATAATAAGATCAATGCATTTTTAATTCATAAGGCAGTATTAAAAAGCACTGAAACTCCACAAAGCAGTGTGAAATATCATCACGGCCAGAATTTTGGAAATATACAAACAACAACGGAGCTACAGGATTACTGTCACCAAGGTCCTCTCATTTTCCCTTTTTAACACACAAGAATGCAATCCCCAAAGAGTTCTCCTGATTCAGCTCTGAACAGACTCCTGCTCTTCCTGCTGTCTCCCAGTGCCAAATTGTAAGTCAACAAGAAACAAATTTGCAACATAAAAATGTACTGCCTTTTTCACATTCTTGACAGAAGTGGGATTGATTTGCAATATTTTTCCTCTTACAGAGCATGACTGCCAACTTCACCAAAAAACCCTGGTAGCTGGAAATAGTTTATTTTAGTGTTGTTACATAACATGTTAGCTTTGACAGAACCTGCCAAAGCAATTTCTGCTGCTGGGCACAGCCAACTGTTGCTGCTGTCTGTGTGCTGCAGGATACTGGGTAAAGCAGGTCAGTAGAATCGTTTGGATTAAGACGATTTCCCCCAAGATAGAGGTGTTTATTGAAGGGACAGACCGTGGGATTAACAACATGCAGGAGTAACTCCTGGAGGCTTCTGAGTAACTGAAGTGCAGTTAATGTGCTTGCTTGCTTCAGTCAAATTCATGGGTGTCCGCAGGTCAAGATAGTCAAGAAGCTACAATCCAAATGCTTAACTCTTTTCCCCTAAAATTTTCCATGCCTCCGTCCTATTTGGAATTACTCTCACTTAGTTCTTGTACTCCCAGGAACAAACTGAAACCTATTGTGTGTGGTTTGCACATTTCAACACCATTTATAGCCCCTCATTACTGAAGATTAGCTAGGTCATACAGAAACACGGGGATATATGGAATATAAAGAACTGAGAATTAATTTGACACAATTTATGGTTGTTTCTGAAAAACTGTTTGTCTCCATTAGCAGTAAGGCACTACTGAGAAGGTGCTACTTAAGAAGCACTCAGTAAAATTCAGCAGTGACGTGTTAGAAAAGCCAGAATTTAGTAGGCTTTAATTTGGAGCTTTTGATGGCACCTTTTAAAATAAGGCAGTCTGAACATTAAGAACTTGCGTTGGGTCTCTTCGTCTAGCCTGATTGTAGAGGTTTTCCCAGAAAATGCGTAGCGTTTAGCAAAGCACTGCAGATCGCGGGTCAGTTGGAGAAGGCTCTGTAGCTCCAGTGGTGTCTGGAGAGAAAGTCTAGAGGGCAGCGCCAGCTTTCGCACACGCTGCCCGCCAGCCTCACGGCGGCTCCGGCAGCGGAAACACGTCACGGCCTGCACCAAGCCGGGGTCGCGGGCAGCAGCTTCGGGACGGGGTTGCATTTGAACACAGCCTGGGACAGGTATTCCCTGCCGGCACTTTGTGTTCCTCACCGCGGTTCGCAGACACAAACACGCGTGCTCCCGGCACGGCACGCTGGCCGCCGCCGGCGGGTCGAGGCCCGGCCCCTGAGCTCGCCCCCCCTCCGCCGCTCCTTCCAGCCGCCCGCGGCCCCGCCTTCCCAGGGTGCGACGGCCGCCCTAGCATCCCCGGGCGGCGGCGGGCTGCGGGCAGCGCTCCGCCGTGCGACAGCGCAGCGCGCCGGGCACCCACGTGCACCGCAGGGGAGCGGGGCCGGCATGGGCAAGCGGCGGGCCGGGCGGGAGCAGCTGCGCAGCCTGAGCAAGAAGCAGAAGAAGCACCTGCGGGAGTTCGGCGAGGAGCACCCGTTCTATGACAAGTGAGTGCCGCGCTGGGCCAGCCCGCGCGGGGCCGCCCTTGGCCGCGGTTCCGCGCCGGGGCTGCAGGCCGAGGAGCCCCACTCAGCCCGGGCCAGGCGGCCGCTCCCTCTCACGCTGCCCCTGGGATCCGAGGGAAGGAGGGGAGCTGCAGCTGCATGGCTCGTGGGCCGGGAATCTCGGCTCGGGTTTTCTTACAACAAATGTAAACTCCCGTGGTGCAGCCCGGAGGCTGCCGCGAGGAGCGGGGAAGCGGAGGGGTGCGGGATGGGCTCCCGTTTTGATACCAGGGCAGTCTCTTGGCTTGTCGGGGTCCCGCTTTCCCGCTGTTTACTCCTTTCTGATTTCGGAAAGAGTATGAAAATAAAGCAGCGAAGATGTGTGTGACAAGAGCCATTCCCTCCTAGGGGGATGCCCGCCCGTCTGTCAAAATGACCACCTTCCTTTTGTACCCACGTGTAAACTTCTGAGGAAAGAGCTGCTTAGTCCAGATGCTGTGTGATCTGTGGCGCTGCTGTAAAAAGCCTTTAGGAGCAGGCACACAGTGTTAAGGTCTGTGTCCCCTCCTGGCCTGTGTGGGTTGGGATCAAGGCCTGCTGGAGGGAATGTCCTGTGTGTCACCCTGTACACTGATACTCAGTCCCACACAAGACTCTGCGTATTTTTGAAGGAATCGAGGTTAGTTTAAGCCCAGCTTGTGCAGTGGCTTCTTTGAAGAATTGCCGTCCAAACAATGGTTAATTAATGCTGGTTTTCCTTTAGTTTGTATCTTTTTCCCACTTCACAGACCAATATTAGTGCTAGAAGTAATCTCTGTCTCTGATTAACTTTTTTGCAAACTAGCTTTGTAGCTAGATTCTTTTAATTCCTTTTGAGACCTCATCTTCTAATTAACACTGGATTTTACTTCAGAATTTTTACTGATCATTGTGATGCCTGAGTACCTAGGCTTCATGCACAGTGGGTCTCATCACCTGAGAGAGGTGATTTTACCGAAGGGTAAAATGCCCAGTGTGTTTTCTTTGGGATACATGTGTGATGGTTTGGTTTTAAGCTTTCTTTTAACTTCTTTAAACTTGCTTAACTGATCAATTCACTCTTCCCCTCATTTCTTTCACCTTGTGTGTAACATCATTGGCAGAGTAAGGTATTTTAGTGCTTTCTTTTCAGGGTTTCTGGAAGACCAGAAGCAACTCAGATATGTGAACTGGTAATGTATTTTTATTCCTTCTTTACTTTTATCTTTGTGTAGTTCAGTGAAGTGAAAAGCTTAGCATTTCACGTTTCCAGCTTATTCAGGCTGATTAAGTTGTTCTACTTAGAAAACCAGTATTTAAGAGAAAAAAATGAATGTGATTTTTGTGTGGCTCTGAATTGTTCTCTGTAGTGTCTAACTCAAAACTGTAATACCATGAGAGGGCAGAAGCAGCAGGAAATAACAGCAGTTCTCAACTCTGTTGTGTATTACTTAGTCACAGTGAAAATTAGATCATGCTTTAAGTTGTTTTAGTAATGTTGATAAACTCAGTGTTGGATGAGTTAGGAGACTTTGTTCTCTGTTGAACAAAGAAATATGTTAGTATTCATTCTTCTTCTTCAGATTGCCAGTGCTTTACTTTTCTTCCAGTCAGGATTTGGTAGCCTCCTTTATCATCAGATTAATAAAAGAGTTCAAAGTTTTAACTTGGGAAAAATAATGACTCTGTTTAATTTGTTTTCTTTAGCAATTTTGTGCATTAATATAGTATTTACTGATTTCCTTTTTGGGCTAAAACAAACTAAGAATGGAGTAAATAATGTTGTGTTGATACTCATGGTTTCGCCCTAATTTTGGCTATAATCTGGACATTGGTTTGTGCAAGCCCAGGACAGAACTGGCTCAAGTCTGGCTTGCTGGAAGTGTAGCGCTGTACAGCTGAACCAAACCTGACCAACTCCCTGGGGAACCATTGTGCACTGACAGCTATTGCACTTACCTTCTTGAAAGCCAGAATTATTTCCAGCTCTGTCCCTTTTATGGGTGCCTTTCTACAATTTTCAATTGGTGTGTGGTTTTCTTAGAAGAATCTGGTGCTGGTTCAGTAAATGTCTTGTTTGTGGAGATCGAATTCCTCACTCAGCTGAGACTGAAAGCACTGGGTTTTGTGACGCTCCGAGTCAAACTGGTCAGAAAGAGGCACTTCAGTCTGTCTGATGCTTTCAAAATCTGAATGGAGGTGTCCAGCATACTTCTTGGCATAAAATGGTGGGTTTTGAAAAACTCCATTGCATCTAAGAGAGGGGAAACATAATAGTGCAGGTAGAGGTAAGGGTATTTGCCTGCTGCTTTATAGGCTGTTACTGTTGTTGCTGTTTACACTTATGTTTTCCTTTGCAGTCTGAGGATTCTGATAAATCAAGTGCAGAAAGCGATTCGGAGACTGAAGTGGAGCAGGTCTCTGGGTATCATAAGCTCCTGGCTACCCTGAAAACCTCACCTGAGTCTGAGAGTGAGGAAGAGGAAGATGAAAGTGAATCAGAAGAAGCTGAGGAAAGTGAGGCAGAAATGGACGGTGAAGGGTCCCAGGAGGCTGGAGAAGCAGAGGGAGGTGAAGAAGATGAGAATGATGTTCCAGAGGAGGAAGAAGGTAGTTTGTCTTTTCTCATGTTTCTTTGGTGAATGTTGTTTGACTAATGTATGTTTTTAACCAGGATCCTGGTGTAGACTGGCTTGTTGGCTGGGTGCACTTCTGCCTTGGAGACTGTTGCTCCATTGGCTCTGTGTGGGTGGGAGTAGCAGCTGCTGAAGGATTTAGCAGGGGAAAGGGTAGCTGTGCTCATTTTCCACCAGACAGCCTGCTGCTGCTTCCTCAGATGTTGTTTGTGCGGCAGCACAGAGGAAATCCACATGGAGCAGCAGACCAGGGGTTCTCACCCGCTCATGGGAGATGCAAGCTGTTCTCTGAGCAGCATCTGGCTTGGCTGTGCCATGCCAGAGAGGAAGGAAAGGTTTGCCTCACAGCACGGGAAAGAATATGGAAATTGGAAGGAAACCTCCGCCTTTACTGTGAGGTATCCTCATTCATGAAGTCTGCAAAGAAATGCTGGGAGAGAAGAGTCAACCTTTAATAATTTCCAGTTACTTGGGGTCTCAAAACTAAAAGTTACGTTCCCCAAACAGGTTGCTTCTTTAATTTTGTCTGGGTGGGACCACATTTTGTGTTATGTAACGTTTGGCATGGTAGCCAAAAGTCATCCTTATTGTAGAATACAAGCCTGCTTTTATCTTTGTTGATAGAGTTTTGAGGGAAAAAAATCAGTAACTCAAAGGGAACAACATCTACAGACAGTAACTTTTCCAGGAGAAAATAATCTGTTTCTTTCTGACAATTGACAGCCACAGAGACAGCAGAGCAGATGCTCAGCCAGGAGCAGGCTGATGGCACAGATACGTCTTGTGACCCACGTCATGGAGTAATTGAAGAGTTTACTGATGTGAAACACGAATCTGAATTTAGCTTGGAAACCAATTTCATGGAAGAGGAGAGTGGAGATTGCAATGCAGATAGGAGAGACAGCAGTTCTTCACAAGCTCTTCCAGAAGGTAAAAGACTCTCTGTGTGTGTCTTTAGGGATCTGCCTTTAGAGGAGTATCTGTAAAATTGTTTAAATTGTCCAACACCCTAGCGATGGGCTGTAAAGCTTCTAAGTTCTTCCACTGCATTATTCATGCTGCCCACATGTCAGTTGGTTACATAAGGGACCCAAGCACTAATGCAGATGTGTAATTGGACCATTTGTTCTCTGTAGCCCCAGGGGACTGGGATTCATGTGGGGTTTCTGCTGTGACTGGTAAAGCTTGAAGTATCAAGAACTAGAGAAAGTGTGTGGAGTGTGTTATCTTGTTCTTCTGCTTTAATAGTAGTTTTAAAAGCCATTATAATACAGACAGCTCTGCAAGCCTGCACTTGACTATGGAAGATATTCTTGGCACAAACAGCACAGGAGATAATCACAAAGCTGACCTGTGAGGGCATCCTTCACATCTCAGTGGAGTTAGAGGTCAGATTCTGGGAAGCTTGGAGCAGCCACAGTAATTTAGACAAATGCTTAATTCTCTCAGAATTTTGAATGTTATGCAGAGGAGTCTGACTGCACCAGGATCAGGAGAGAATGAAGCCTCAGCAGAGCACATGTAGTGTCTTTTGAGGGTGTATCCCAGAATCCCAGTGCGCTGATGGATGCATCTGAAGCTCCAGTGTTGGAGTTGTCCCACCATATGTAACAAAGTAACTGTGTTGCACGGGTGTGCGATCCTTCAGCAACGTGGCACGCACTGGCACTTGCACAGCTTCTGCTCATATTTAATGCTCTGTGCCTTTAATATCAGATGGCATAGTTTGAGAGAGAGAAATATGTTTGTAGCATCCCTAGTGATGCTGGCTTGTCATCTTGGAGCAGCAGCTGACATTAGATCTGCGAGGCAGCCTGGGTGATACATGAAATGTGTGGAAGCATCAAAGGGCCATGTGATAGAAGAAACAGCTCGTTCTTGTTACCATGAGAATATGACTTAGGCTGCTGGCATTGCATTTTAATGAGAACAGTAGCTCTCCAACTGCATGCTAAGTATCCTAACATCTTTGTTCCACCTATAAATGATGCACTACTTCTCAGTGGGTTCTTGTATCTTGGAAGTGTATTTATAATCTATTGCAGAAAATGAATCACCTAAGGAAGCAGAAAGGGGATGAATTTCTACTCTGGCCCTGGGTCACTAAAATTCCTGAAAATGCATCCCATTACTCCCTCTACTTTATTGGGGAAATGCTGGAATCGGTAAAACTCAACTGAGGAGAGACCCTGCAGTACAATTAAATGATATCCAATTCATTTGCATTTCTGGAAAGATTTTCTCAGGTTTTTTTTAGTGTCATAATCAGTAAATGCCTTGACTTTTGCCTGGGTAGCTTGTGTGTGGGCTGGATATTTGTTGGCAAGCACCAGTGTTCCCTAATTAGTTTTCTTTATGCAGTGAATGCTGCTGTGCTGCAAGCAGGATACAGGGCTTGGCTTTCAAAATTAACTTTGCATGTGACTTTGTACGTGCCAGTGTCTTTGAGTGTAATGTGATTTAACAGTTCTTTGTCTCTCCTTTCCTTTCCAAAAAGAAATGCTGATTAGATAAATCAGACTTTTTCTCACTCCAGGCAATTTCCCCCCCTTCTCCAAAACTCTCCTAATGTTTTTCTGCTTTATTACAAACTGTGTTCATATCACTGGACAAAGCCCTGGGCAGAACTGTTTGTAAATTTGGAAGGTTAGCAAGTTCACTTGAGACTTTACTCTTGACAGCCTTTTTCACATGCTGGCAATGGACATGTCAGACCTTAAGGCAAAAAATTGCCACTGTTTTCCACTACATATTGTTTTCCTGTCTAACATTTGATTAGTGCTTGAAAATTCTAGTACTTCCGTAAGTGCTTCTTTTTCTTTTTTAAAAGCAATCTGTCAAATCTGTTCTCTCTGTTCTTTGCAGAGAGAATTTGACATCCTTTCTCTCATCTCCAAGTGCTTTGAAATAACTAGTTTTAATTGTGGTGTTGGCCAGCATGGAAACTGTTCATCTCATTTGCAAATCCATTCTGCAACTTGATTCTACTATTGGCGTCAATAGTTCTCAGGCTATTTTTTTGTTGTTACTGTAAATAGATCCATTTAAACAGCACATGGACAAAGAACTTAAAGAAAAGGAAATAGAGAAAATGTCTACGCTTCCTAAAACTTCAAGTCAAAGCCAGGTAATAATGTTCTGTAGCCATTAAGCATTCCTAAAGATGCCTGGATTAAAATAATCCTTTTTTTATACAGGTGAAGTAGATCACTATTGTTGTGAAGTAGATCACTATTGTTATTCTTAGCTGCTGGCACTAGAATTATTGAGAGTTTGTCACTGTGTTGTTGTTGAACTTCACCTACTGTTCACCTACTTCACCTACTGTTGTTGTTTTCTTCACCTACTGCTGAGCAAGGGTTGAAATGTGAAGTCTGCTGTTCTGGAGGCATATGGTGACACATCTGAAACACGTAGCTTTAGAGTTTGAGCTGTAGTCCCAAAACCTTGACAAGGGGTGGAAACAGAGTTTGTTTCTGAGTGGTGACAGCACAATGCCAGGGATGTGCTCTGCAGCTGAACTTCTGAGGTGACCATGTACACTTTAAAAGTACTTGTGATGTACAGAGCATGGGATGGCTCTGTCCCTGTACACATTTACAAGCCAGTGAAAGGGAATTTATTATTTATATTACTTAATTTTGGCAATAATATGTGAATTACAGTACCAGAAAACCACCTCGGTGCTTGACAGAGAATATTGGTTTTCAAAATACTCATTTTTAGACAAACCTTTGCTTCATAACTTTTCCACATCTGATTTTGTTTTGGAGAGTTGCCTCCCATTCTGGTCAGCCATATGCTGGGTGACATTCATTGGAAGATATCCAATGGTTAGTTAGTCAGAGAGAAAGCATTGAATTTTCTTTTTTAGCACATGGTGGCCAAAATTACCAGTGCCACCTGAAGCAATGCATGATAGATCTTTGCTTATTTGGTGTAGCTACTTTATGGGGACAGTTGGGGATAACTTGCATGGCAGAAGGCTTAAAGTTTAGAATTTTCCCCTACTACACTGATAGCTGTTCAAAATCAGACAGAAACCCAACAAGACTGCAGTTAACAGCTGAATCACAGCTTCTTGGATTAGCCCCTAATGGGTTTTTAATTCTTTGATCAAAGTACATACCTCAGTGGGTCCAGTTGGTAAGCATCGTTGGACTCCAAGGTTCCCATCTTGTCCCTGGTTTGAACCATTGATTTGCTGGGTGGGTTAGGCAGAAAATTCCTCAGTTTCCTCTGATATGGGAACAGTTACAGACACATCATTGCAAAAATCCATCCAAATCTACTGGGCTGAAATTTATTGCTGTTTATCCTGGCAGATTCTAAATGGGATTGCATATTGAAAAAAAAGGTTTCCACTTGTATTATGAAAAGATGATTTCCTTAATATTGTGAACTTGATTAAAGTTAGTATCACCAGCTGTGGTGATATGCTTTCAAGTGTGCAAGGTGTGGTACATATGACTCCTCAGTGTTGTTGGCTTCTTTTTTTTCTCAGTGGCCAAGGCTGGGTCAAGTAATTTTTTCTTCCACTTTGGAGAAACAAAAACCTTTGAAAGCAGACAAAGAAGTTGATGTGAAACAGCTTCATCTCCACAAGCCTTTGGAATCCACTTGGCCAAAAGTGAATAAACAATTTCTGTCTGCAGTGGACAAACCAACTGATTCCTCTTTTACCCCATTACAAAGAGAGCTCTTCTGTATCATGAATTCCTACCGGGACTTGTTCTATCCAGAAAGGAATGCTTTAACGAACGGAGAAGAGATCCGGCACGCTTACTGCCTGCATGCCTTGAACCATGTCCTCAAGGCCAATACCCAGGTGCTCAGCAACAATGCCAAACGGAGGGATCGAAAGCCAGGGACTGACACTGATGACCACAGGGATCAGGGGCTCACCAGGCCCAAGGTAAGAGAGCTCTGGTGCCCTGATCCCCACCCTGGCCACCTGCTCAGGCTGTACAAACATCCTGGTAGTTTATCCACAAGTATTTCTGTTGCTGCTCTCTCAGGTGATGTGTTCCTGGGCATATGCTTTTCTACATCCCTTTCTCATGCCTGGAAGTTGTCCTCTGTGGCCAGGGAAAATGCCGTGTGAGAAGCAGTGAGCTCAGGGTTGTTAGTCAGCTTGGTTCTGTGCCAAGCCATGAGTCTGATTTACCTCTTTTTTTTGTCCCCCTATCTCACCCCAGACTGACAAGTTTTCCTGCTTCCATATTTAAATCTGCCAGTTCAGACAGCTGCCTCCACATCAATCTTCAGTATCAGTGCAGGTAGTGTAGGCTGTCACTCAGTGTGGCATGTGCCAGAAATTCTTTTGTCCTTAGGCACTTGTGGGGACTTGCCTGCATGGAAGGATCCCTTTTGTACCTGGGAGTACCTCAGGGAATCCCAGCCCCACTGTCAAGGCCACCTGTCATCGTTGGGGGAGTGGGCCCCAAACCAATCCTCCCCGGATTCACAGCATCCTGTAGTTGATAACCAGGTGGATTCAGCTATGGCAGACTGTCACCAGTGTGCCAGCTGCCTGTTGAACAGTTCCACAGTTGGCTTTCAGTGTTTGCTGCATGCCTGACAAATCTTTGGTTTCTGTGTTGACTCCCCCATCAGCTATTTATATTTGGGAGTTCTGTGCAGAAATTATTGCCACCCATCCAAGAGCCAGCCCTTGACCCTGTCTCTGTGTCACAGGAGCTCTTGCTTGCCTGGGGGTTAGGGAGGGCAGGAGAGCGTGCTTAGTTTTCACTTCCCCTATACTGGTACCCTGAGTGAAGTGGGGAACCAGGCTGAGCTGCTGGCCACTACCAGTTCAAGAGCACTGCATCCCAGTTCATCTTCCCTCCCTGCTGCTTGTCAGAATGGTTTTGTTTTGGTTGTTGGGATGCCCCACCGGGGCAGATCCAAGCCAGAAGTTTAATTAATGTACCCTTAATGGCGAGTGTTCGTATTTTATGGGTTATTCTCTTGTAACTGTTGATCTGCACAGGTACTGATGATAGTGCCCTTCAGGGAATGTGCTCTGCGGATTGTGCATATTTTCATCAGTCTCCTCGAAGTGAATGACAAGAAAAAAATAGATGTAAGCAATAAAAAGCGCTTCAAAGGGGAGTTTGGCTCTGATCCAGAAGAGAAGCCCCCCAACCTGAAAAGACCTGAAGATTATGAAGCTGTCTTTGCTGGCAACATTGATGACCACTTCAGGATTGGTAATAACCTACTGAACAGATGATTTTTAGCTTGTACAAAACTGCTAAGTAACAAATTTTTCCAAATGTCTAAGAGCTGTCAGTGCTGGAAATTCTAGTGATACTCTAGGCTGTGTGGTATTCCTGCTGGTTTTGCCCTGGCAACCTGGATTTTTCTGAAAATCTTTCTTGCCTTGTCAGAACTTAAAAAGGAAGAGAAAATAGAGAAGTAATTATTTTCACATCAAGTTCAGGATCATTTAAAATGCAATGACAGCTTCATTCTAGCAGGACTGCCCACACCTCATTTTGAAGATAGCCTTGATTATGCACCAAAATCTTTTCATGTTATTAAAAAAAAAAAATCTTTTGAGTTTAATTAGCCTGTTCACAATGTCTCATGTAATGGCTGGAACAAAATTAAAGCTCAATACTGAACAACTGAAAAGTTTTCTGCTGTGCTTCCCGTGGTTTTCATGGAAGCAAATGGGTAGCCAGCAAGTAGGAGTGTTGGACAAGCAGAAAATGTGAGACTGTTTCATATAATACTGTAAACTTACACTGTTTAGTAACTCAGTATGCAGAGAACTAGCTAGTGACTTGGTTCCTGGAGCTGCTAAGATGAGAAGGCAGTTTTTCTAACTTGATTTGACAGATCAGAGGCTTTTGAAATACTGCACCTTGAAAGATAAATTGGCACCCCAAGAAATGTAATGATACAGTGGAAGATGTGAGCAGGTCACACTCAGTCTTTCTTCCTTCCTCAGTGAATATCTCTCAGGCAGAGAACATTTTACTTTCAGTAGCATAATAATTTTCCTTTTAGTCCTCTCCCATACCACACTCTGCTTGTTCCACTTACTAAGTGTTAAGAAATGATTGAAGAAACTTTCAGTACTGTTAACTTGCAGAAGCAAATTATAGAAGCAGAATAATTTCTCTTTCTTACTGTGCTGCACACCCTGTTACTTCTGCACAAAGATCTAATTTAAAGCACATTTGTTATGCCTTACTGAAACCTTCACTCTTTCACATTTTTAAACAGAAAAAAGACTTGATGTTTTTAAACTGTATATATGCTGTGACAAGTGATATCTTCTTCTTGGAAATTCAACCAATTGAACCTTTCTTTTTTTCTTTCTTTTTCCATTTTTATCCTTGGGTTGAAATAGACAGCAGGCGGGGTCCCTACTGCTGTCTCTGAAATTTTTGGAAGGGCCTTCAGCTGTATCCGTGCTATCTGTCTTCACATGGACAGGGAGAGCAGTTGTAGAGACTTTGTTGGGCAGATTGAAGGGGGTGGTTTGAATGTGGTCTGGACTAGCTGCATTTTTAAGACCAGAAAAGTATGGGTCCTAGAAATACTGCCAGGTAGTTATGACACAAACTCCTTTGATTCCTTCCCTTTCGTGTCTGTAACATGAGAGGTGATGCATAAGCTAGTTCAGAATGTACCCTGCAACACGTGGTGTGAGAGGCAGTGGACGTGCAAGACTTCAGTCACTGTGACATGAAGAACCTTGTCCTCTGTGGTTTAGTAGTAAATCTTTCAGCCCTGTGAATAAAGGCAGTTGATAATCAGGAGATCCACCCCAAATCTTTCATGACAGATTAAAGTAACAGTTACTATAATACCCAAAGGCAGAGACCAAAGTTCGGGATTCAGGGAGAAAGGAGTAGTTAATCATTTCTTCATTTCTGCTTTTTTTTTTCCCTTAAGTTGTTCATTCTCTGCATTCCCCTGTTCAGCAGAAAATCAGAAACAATATGTTTCAGTTAAAAATTTTCGTTCAGATTATGAAAAATCTTTTAAAAAATAATACAGAAATGCTTTGCCAAACTACATGGAAATTTTCCAAATGCTTGTCAAATGGGGGTAGGGTGGGTAGGCACTTTCTGGAGAGAGTTTCAGACAGATTAGTTGTGTCCAGCTATATTCATCAGTGTGGGGGAGGAAATGGGGGAAATTACTTTTCCAGAGCCTCCTGGAAGAACGTGTTTGATAATTGATGTTGACTGAAAAGTTGCTGTTGGTGTTGTTGGACAGGGGTTGCGATCCTGCAGAAGAGCATGAGACTCTATGCACCCTTCTACTCCTCAGACATCATCATTGCCTCTCCTCTGGGCATCAGGACTGTCATTGGTGCAGAGGGGGAGAAGAAGAGAGACTTTGATTTTCTGTCATCAATAGAAATTCTCATAATTGATCAAGCAGACATTTACCTGATGCAGAACTGGGAACATGTTCTGGTGAGTTTTCCGTATATGTGTTCATTTTTGTGCTGTGCTGTGTCTTGCTGGTCTGATGCTACTCAGTTTTGGCAGTGAGCAGTATTGCTGTTTTTTACTGACTTGATTCTAGACATGGATGTTCATTTCTTTTCCTCCCTCTACCCTGCTATTTTCCTTATACTTGAATATTCTTTCTACAGATTTTGGGTAGTATTCAGGAGATGTTCTCTCTAAAACTTAGTTTGGTGCTTCAGTAGTATATTTCATTGAAGGTGTTTTTTGGACAGTTTTAATTACCTTGCAGCATGAGAATGATGATTCCTTTAATCACATCTGGGAGAAATTATACTGGCTGTCTGACTGCCCGCTGTCTCAGTCAGATTGCAGCCATGTGAGGAATCTGTGCAGCCTAATTCAGATTCCCCCAGAAAGCAAGAGGACCTGGTGCATGTCTCCACTGATTGCAGAGATTCCAAGTCATGTCCATGATTGTTTGGAACAATCATGTTCCAAACAGTATGAAGGGCTTCCTGTACATTTAGTGCAGATAGAGCTCTTGGATTGTGGCTGGTCTGCAGCAGTACCCCTGCTTTTTTGCTTTAGGTTAATAGAAGTTTTCAGGATTGAAATGGTAGGCTTTTCTTTTCCATGTAAAAACACCTCCATGGTACCTGGACTGGAAATTTTGACTACATGATGTCCCTATGCATTTTAGATGAGTCCGGAAGGTCTTCTTTCCTCAGGAGTCTCAGAAAGGACACGTGAGCCTACACAATATCCAAGGAATGACTCTTGGAGCCTGCTTTCTGTTTTTCCCTTTAGGTGCAACTGCCTGCCAAGTGGTGGCAGAGATGCCAGTCCTAGGCATTGTTCCCTGAGGGCAAAATGTGGTGAATTTCTTCAAACTCTCCCTGAATGTGATGAGAGCTGAGTTGTGCTTGGGCTTCTTTTAGCTCAGAAACCTTGGGCCTATTGACTTTAATACAAACAAATCCATTATACTTGTCCCAGGAGAAGATTAGAAGGTTACTGTTCCTGGTGACTAAAGAGAAGGTAGCTTTCAGTTCTGTGGCAGGAAATCAAGTAAATTGCTCTTGCTGTGGTCAATAAATTCCAGACAGTGGCATCTTGGGAGATACTGCTTGTTTATATTCTGTGCTGCCTTGCTGGTCCCTGCCCTCTTTCCCACTGCAGTCAAGGCTTTTGCAGGCAGTCAGGGATGTCAGCAGTGACGTGTCTCCATCTGTCTGTGCAGCACCTGATGAAGCACATTAACCTGCTGCCTCTGGATTCCCACGGGGTGGACTTTTCCCGGGTGCGGATGCTGAATCTCAACAACTGGTCCAAGTACTACCGGCAGACGCTGCTGTTCAGTGCTCTCCAGGACCCCCAGATTAACTCTGTCTTCAACAAACACTGCTTCAATTACATTGGGCAGGTGAGTTCACACAGGAGCTGAAGTGCTGGTGTGGAAGAGAGGGGGAGAGGAAGAGAAAACCCAAAATGGGGAAAAATTCTGTAACTCAGTTGCTGAAAGGCTGTGTGCCTGTAATTTCCATCACCCAAATGTTTCAGTCTGAATCTCCATGACATTACATACTGTGCCAGAGGCATGAGGAACTGCTCCTCATGCAGTGATGCTTATTTGATACTTTTCTTTCCTGGTAGCTGCTGTTTCATGTCAGAAATCGGATTTTGGTTCTTTTAATTTGACAGACTCAAGTTATTTTGTTATACTTACTTTGTTGTTAAATAGAGAGTTCATCTGCTTCCCTTTTTTTTTATCTCCTACTGTGTAAGATGTGTGAACTGTTAGTATTTTGAAAGAAACAGGAAAAGTAAAAACTTGAGGAGGCCATCTCAAATATCTGGGATTCGGGGCCTAAGCAGTCACTGTGTATTTAACAGATCTGGTTTGTCTATCATGATTGTAGTTTTGTATTGGAGCTTTCTTAAAAACAGCCTTGTGCACTGTTTTTCTTAAAAACAGCCTTGTGCTGTCAGATATGAGCTGCAGAAAGCTGGCTGCAGTGTGCCTGCCTTTGGAATGCTGCTTCCCTGACCACACTACTTCCTTCTCTCAGGTGGCCGTCCGCAATGTGCCGCTCACTGGCTCCATCAGCCACGTCGTGGTCCAGCTTCCTCACGTTTTTCGGAGATTAGAAGCTGACAGTGTAACTTCTGTGATAGATGCAAGGTACTGTGTGTCTCAGACTGTATTGCTGTGCCCTAACGACTGCAATTGCAGATTTAGTGGAGCGTACTGCAGAGCACACTGTGGGTTCACCACAGAAGTACATCTTCATTAGTCCTCAGGTGAAGGCTGGGCTCTGCACAGGTGGGGGGGAATATTGACCTTCTCCTTGCCAAAGGCACTGGAGAGCACACTCTGGGGGAGGAATACCAATCTCTACCACCATTGTGTAGTGCTGGCAAAGCCTTTTAACTTCTACACATGTAGGAATCTCGTGAAATTAAAAGAAGGAAAAATGTAGTGAAAATCTTTGGCAGTCTGTTGTTTGATGATATTCCTGTCTGAGCTCATATCAGTATTAGAAAGGTGAAGTTTAACTCTGGTTAAAATGTATTTGTTTTTTTAATTGAGGTTTCAGTTTTTCATCGACAAAGTTCTGCCCGAGTACCGTGACGCCATCATGTCCCACACGCTCATTTGCATCCCATCCTACTTCGACTACGTGCGCCTTCGAAACTACTTCAAGAAAGAGGACCTGAATTTCACTCACATCTGTGAATACACGAGAAAGGCTGCTGTCTGCAGAGCAAGGCGCTTCTTTCTCAAGGGAGAGAAGCAGTTTTTATTGTTCACTGAGCGTTTCCACTTCTACAAAAGGTGAATTGTGGACCGAGTTTTCCCTCTGAGTTGTGTGTGTGCTGTTCTGAAGGTAGAGTCTGACCTTAGTCATGGATGGGCTGTGCTGCTTTTTGAATCTGTTGGATCCTTCTTAAAACTTCTTTGACTGAAGTGAGAGTTGTTATGTGTACTTTCAAGTTTTTGCCTATTGTCAGCAGTCCCTTTTAATATTTTGTTACGAGCAAAGCTTTATTCAGGAAGGTAAGTGCTACCAAATTCCAGTGATGTCAGGACAGGATGATATAGCCTGCAAACGGGTTTCATTGGGCCTTTTATTTGTGTTCATCTGTGCCACAGTAATTTTATAAAATTTTAGAAGGGGTATATAATTGGTTCAATAATGCAATACAGCAAGCTGAGGCCACTTGGAAAAGTTAACTTGGAAAAGTTACATCCTGACTGGAGCTGTTTACAAGTTCCTAATGGAACAGGATTTTTTTCTATTAGCAGATGTTTTGGCCAGTATGTAAAGTTTCATGAGGCTTGGTCTGATCAGGCTTCACTGTATTAAAATCCAAGCTGAAGAGGCTGACTACTTCATTAACTGCTGGTGGTTGGTACTTCTGAGGAAGTCACTGTGCCTGGCAGTGTGAGATTTTCCCCCTAATTTCCACTTCTCTGTTTAGTCTTCAGTCTGTGACACAGGGTTTTTAAAGTTGAGCTACAGCTGCTGTGCATTGAGGTTGATGGAAATTGGAAGACTTCATAGAAGATTGATGTTTTAATGTGCATATTTTGTAAAATTTGCCTCATTTTTTTTGTTTGCTTTTTTTTCTGCTACAGGTATACAATAAAAGGCATTAGGAACCTCATTTTCTATGAGTTACCAACATACTCCCACTTCTACAGTGAGATTTGTAACATGCTGAAGGCCACAGACAGTGGGGTGGATGCTACTTGGACTTGTACTGTGCTCTACTCCAAGTATGATGCTCAGAAATTGGCTGCAGTGGTTGGCATAGACCGCACAGCTCAAATGCTACAGTCCAAGAAGAATGTGCACCTCTTTGTTACAGGAGAAAATGATTAGGTGATTCTACAGACAGGATGATTGGATGGACCTGCATTTTACTTCTAATGCAGATTTTTATATTGCTTTTTAAAAAAGTGTTAAACTTCTTACTCCCTTTTGTTAAATATTTTGTTGAAATTGTTCGTATAGTACTTAATTTTGTATTTCAGTACTCTACCCAACAAACAGAGGATGTCATTCAAAAAAGCTGGGCTTAGGAGGTGTTTTCTGTGAAACAAAATCAATCCAGAACTATTTTTCTTGCATATTAAAAAACTCATGGGCCCGTAAAGATTCATGCAGTGATAAATAGCTTTTGATTGGACTGTTTAATTTCATTTTCAGGTGTAGCAAACTCACCTTCTTTTCTCAAAGAGAAGGTTTTTTTTTCTGTCTAGGATAAGAAAAATGCCCAGGTATTTAATGAGTCACTATTTTGTAAGCCTATACAAGGGAGGTGCAGGCAAGGCCCTTATAGCACAAGTGTGTTGGTGAATGAGGGTTGGACTTTCTTCAAGTTGACACTTGTGAGAATCATTAAATGTGCTTGGGTAGGAGCTATGGGTTTGTGTTTTTCCTGGAGTGACCTAAATATCTCTGCCTCCTATTTCCAGCAGACCCTCTGGCTGGTCAGTTCTACCAGGGATAAGTACAAAACCAGGGGATGCAGTTGCAAATGCCCATGGAATGGTATCTGGCACCACAGGTGGAGCTGAGGTGGTTGGTTTTTCTGGTTTTTCTCCTGATGGTCACATATGGACAACATGGAAGCATCATAGTGCTGCCTTTTTCCTTTTCTTCGTCCAGGAAGCTAAGTCTAATTTAAAGGGAGCTAAAAGTAGAAGGATTAGTTTTTGTTAGCTGTGCTAGGACTGCAGGAAGGTTGTTTTCCAGAGGGGCAGGTGAGCCCTGCGTCAGCCCAAATACAAGAAGGAAACATCCTGTAATAAGCTTTGAGGGAGTTCTTGTCTGGGAGGCTTAAGTAAATACACCAAAGTGAAATATATTCCTTGAGTAAATGAGGCACATACTTTCTGCCAATTGTTGTCATATTCCTGATTCCTGTATTCCTCAAAGGCTGTGAACTCAAGTAGTTACCATTTAGTAGACATGAAAATCCATGCAGTTTCTTGCTTTGCATTTTAAGTAATGTCTGTTAATTTTACATACCTTTGCTGTAGCACACAAGAATTAAGAGCCAGCCCCAGCAAACTTTTCCTGGTGGACATCTGTCTCCTGTACAGCACAGAGTAGTAGTGGCAATCAAGGATTTTTATTGTATGGCCCAGGCTGGATGTGGGAGAATTATGGCAATGCATATATGCACAAAATAGGATTAAGGAATTTCCTTTCTACACCGGATGTACTTAGCAGAGATAATAGCTGACCTCTGAGGAAGCTAAAGTGGGATAGCTGCTTAGGGAGATAACATGATGTGGTGCAGCTCCTGTTTAAAGAAGCAGCAAGACTTTTGTGCCAGAGCCTTAACTCTGCAAGGATTTTTCTGCCCACACTGAAATTAAAAGCAAAGTGCCTTGATGGGAGTAAGGCCAGACTGTAGACTGAGGCTCTCATGATTTTTTTATCAGCTACCTGGGTTTGTTCCTAAGACAAGCATACTTGGAAATTTGAAATGTATATACCAGTGTCACATTTCTGATGTTGATTACTCATTATAAATACTCAGTGATTGCCAAAGCAGTGTGTAAATGCCTCTTCACTGCCTTTAGTAGGTGCTTGGAGCTGCCAGCACAGAGCCTTGGAGAGCTTGTGCATGAGGGTTTTGTGCCCTGACAAATTCTTACTTGCCTTAGTTGGGAGCCTCCTCAGCCAGCACTGATCCTAGGCAGTAATTCTGTGTAGCAGGCTGTGGTAGTGGGTCAAACAGGTTTGTTGCTAAGGGGAGCTCTTCTCTGCACTGGTGTGAAGGTCCCTTTTTTTATCATCTTAAATAATTCCCTGGTGCAGGGGTTTGTCCAAGACTGGTTCCAGAGACAGTGAGTTACTGGGGGATGGTGAGCACCAAGGTCAGAGTTTGGCCCATCCTGGATGTGTGCTCATGGACACAAATGCTTCATTTGCTGGGACAAGTGCTGGCTCCAAATGAGTTACTTTAGAGCCCATCCTCCTGGTGGAAATGTGGCTTTCATAGAGGTGGCTGAACCTAATGCATTTCTGTGGGGTTAAACCACTAAGTTTTAATGGAATTTAAAGGGTTGGGGTTTTTAAACTGTTCAACCCTTGTTCAAATTCTGACACAAATGGAATAATAAAGGTGTTAGCAAATATGATATTTTACCCATTTTTACTTGACAGCATGCAGTCTATGCAGGGTGAGTATTGCCATTTTTTCACAAGACGCACCAATGGTGAGTAATTACTCATCTGAAAAAAACGAATGTAAAACAATTTCCTGTTCATTTTGACCTCAGTGCCATACCTTTGTGAGGGTGATGGTATTCTTAAGAATCCACTTTTTGGTCATTGTTTTAGGAGGATCTCAGAGTACTGACAGCTAATCCTGTATTCCCTGGGAAATGTGATGTACCATCGTGTGAGAGCTTACTGCCTGTTCCAGGCCCTGGCTGCTAACACACAGTGGTGCCAAAGCATTAGCACCTAGCTTTGGGAAATTCAAACCCAAGGGTAAAAATAACTGGTGTTAAGATGTTAAAACAAGAATTTCTCCTTAGTATCTCCTGCCTCAGGAAATTCCTAAGGAAATCCTACAAATAGATGACCAAGAAGAGGACATACCTGTCTCTGTAGGAGAATTGTTCTTGCAGCTAATGAGTCCATGTTCTAATGGATATCATTTCTACACTAACAAAACCTAATCAGGATAAAAGGTCTATTACATTTTGTTGCTCCCTTCAAAGATCACAAAGAGGCAATTTTTTTTTCTCTGAAAATGTGTTTGCAGGATAGGAGCCAGCCTTCTGCTGCTGCCTGTATTAATGTGGAAGAGGGAGGGAAAGGTGACTTCGGGACAGTCTGTCTCCACACTGGAGAGCTGCCTCCTGGGAAGAGGCAGGTTGTTGGTTTTGCAGCAGTTATTGGGAAACATGGGACGAATCACATGAGAGAGAAATTGGAGCATTCCTGTTAACAACAGCAGAATTAACAATTACTTTACAGCTGTGCTGTCACAGGCTGCCAGGGTTTCTCAGCTCTGCATTAGTCATGCTCCATGGCCTCAGCCCCTGCAGTTACTCTCCAGGGTTTGGGGTTTTTTGGGGCTTGGTAACCAAGCCTGCCTGATGAAACAGTTTGTGGAGGGGGCAGTTGAGAAACAATCATGGGGGAATGTAGGAGCAGCCTGTGCAGAGAGGGAGAGGGGTGTGAGCAAGGACAGGATGCACTCCCTGCTCTCCCCCAGCTGGCTGGGCTGCCCCAACACTGTCCCCTGGAGACAGCAGAGAGGGCTCTTCCCTTCACAGGGATCTGGTCAGAGAGCTCCCCCTGTTCTGCACTGGGAAGGGAGCAGGTGTCCTGGGGAGGTCGCTGGGGTGAATCTGCATCTTCCTCTCCACAGAAGCCAGGTGACCCTTAATCCCATAGGGAAGGTGAAGGGCTGCTGGTGTGCTGGCTGAGCTAGGAGGGAGGCACGAAGCCTGACTGGAAAACACCACAGAGGATTTAAGATACACGTGTATTACTGGAGCCAGAGCTCCTCCTGGCCAGCAGGGTGCTTTTGCTCACACTAGATCCAACACATAAAACCCTGTGGTTTTAAATCTTATCTTCTGTGCTGAGCTTGACAGTAAAGGGTAACTAAATAGCCCAGGGCAGGCTGTATTTTAATTAACCATTATCTTCAGCGGTGCTTGAGGGTTGCTTGTTTTATCAGGTGAACAGGGAGTTGGGCTGAGACCACCAGCTCTGGGATGGATAAACAGGTGTGAGCTGGTAATGGGAATTGGTTCCTTGAAATGGAGATGAGGGAATGGCCATAACATTGGTGGTACTTAAGGAATAAATACTTGATTATTAGAGAGGTGCAGGGATTTCAGTAGAGGACATGAGAGAGATGAAGGTAAGGTACAGAAAAACAACACATAGGACAAAACCAGGATTGTAAACATGGAGCAGTTGACAATATAATTATGTAGCTGCAACTAAAAACAGAGATTTGGCCTTGTTCTTTCAGACAAAACAGGAAAATCACACTGAAGTCCTACATGTTGTACATGACATTACATTTTCAGGGTCAACCCCTTACCACTGACATTGGTATAAATCTAAAGAGATGTTGCCAGAACTGCTGAACCAGAGGTTTATCAGGATGTTGTAAGGTCTCTTATTAGCCCCTCCTTAATGCTCTTACAAAAGGGGGACTTGGTAGCTGGGACTATAACTGAAAAACCATTACAAGTACCTTGTTATTACTAATAAAGAAGCAGAAATTTCCATTTTATTTACTTGCCCTGAGTGTCAGATGTCAAAAGCCCTCACTGATGTTTAATTAATATGTCAGTAAAAAATATTTAGTTTTTAAAATGTTTATTTTAAAAATCAAAGTAGGAAAAGCAGAACCAGTTTTGTACAGTTATGAGCCCAGATCTGACATGGATAAACGGGAACTAGTTAAGATAATTTATTTGTATTTTTACAAGGTTTTTGAGAAGTTCCTTCATAAGGAGGACTTCTAAACTAATTGGTGAGGCTGGAAGGATCATAGCAGCTCATTGCAACAAAAACCTCTAAGTTACTCTGTGCTATGTTCTCTGCTGACTATCTCTGTAGCATGAACTATCACATTTCCTTCTCCAACATTATTCTGTGTGTTGGTCTGGCCCCACTCATTAGCTTAATCACAGAATTAATGCTCCTTTAGCCTGGGGAAGAATTTGAAAGGAGGGCAGCATACCTGGCCTTGCAGCTGTTTGGAGCTGGGCTTAACAGGTAAGACCTGTCCAGAAAAGCCCCTTGGAGCATCAAGAAATGGATGATCAGTCAGGAGGTGTCTTTGTGAAAAGAAGCCTTGTGGGTTCCTCTGGTGCAGCCAGTGCTGAGTGACTGGAGAATAAGTCAGATTTTCTGACAGCTCACGTTTCTTAGACGTCACTGAACACAGCACTATGACTTAAATATTAAAATTACCTGCCCCTAAGCATGGTCTCACCGTTTCCCTGTTAAATTAAAGGGCATGTTTAAATTAACCTAAAAAATGGCATTTGAGGTTGCAGGTCTGTAGCTCAGCTTACTTCTGTTCTGTTGCCCTCACCCAGAGCAGGAGAAGAGCCAGTGGTAATTTGCATCACCTCTTCTGCCATCCCAGATCCTTCAGGCTGCTTTGTGCTCAATTTCTCCCTCCCCTTCTCCCACATGGGTATTGTCAGCAGAGTTGGGTGGAACGCAGTTAAATGCTGGTAAAATGCAGCTAACCCAGGAAAAGAGCCCCAAAGGAATAAATTAGTGTCTGAATTAATTCCTGCTACAAGCTGGAAGTTCTCCAGTGACTTCAGAAGCTGCTTGCTTGAGTCCGAAGGAAGGAGAGATCATTCAGAGATGGAGGTGCAGAAGCTCTTGAAGTGCTTTGTGAAACTGCTCACCCAAACTGCAGGCATGGGAATGTTTGGTGGAATTAGCCTGTGGGCACAAAGGCCACCTTGTCCACAGGAATGAGAACTGAAGCGGAAGTCAGCATCCCAGTAAGGTCCTGTTTCCAAAGAAGGAAGACCACGTGACAGTGCTCCAAATCTGAACACCTAAATACACCACGTGAGGTACTTTTGGGAGGTAAACCAGGAGGGCAAGTCTCTGTTACCAGGAGGAGTCACAGTGTGGGCAGGTTCCAGGGAAAGCACAAGGATCAGGCTGTTTCTGGCAGTGCACAAGGAGCTGTCAGCACCACCAAGACAGTGACTGAAGCAGCAAGGTGCAGAGCACCAGGTGCAAAGCTTCCTCCTGGGAGAAGACTGGACTCCAGGAATTTTGCTGCACTTCTTTCAGAGGTACAGAACAGAGTGTGAAAGACACTCAGATCCAGGGGTTTTTCCCCCAAAGCTTTGCAAGAGGGAAGGAAATTGATGCAATAAAGAACACATTTTTTTCCCATCAGTCAGATGCAGTTAGGTATCCTTTCCCTTCTGCTGACTTCTGCTTAAGGGAGGAAAACAGCGAAGAGCCTCTCTCCTCTGGAAACCTGTGAGGTCTAAGGCCAGCACAGAACAAGCAGTGAAGAAAGGTGTAGAGTCTCCACCAAGCAAGAGAGGTAGAGTCACCCTTCAGGTGTCACCTATTTACAACAAACAGATCTGCTGCCAATTTAGGGAGGGTTACACCACAACCGGTCACTGTAGGTCTGAGTTTGCACATGTGTTGCTTTTTATTTTTAATTTCTCCCTACTCTTTCCATGTTTTTTTTTCTTGGAGGAGGGGCTCCAGCAGAGTTAGCAATGCACACAGGTATGGTATAGATGTTTTGTCTGTGGTACGGAAACAACAGTGGTTTTGCCCTTCTAAAGCAGAGAAAAGGAAAGAGCAGGATTTGCCTGGATGTTTTGTAGCAGGAACCTCAACAGACTCTTGGAGAGTAAGGTTAGTCTTTTCCTGGTGTTGTATTTTACTGAAGTTGTGGAAATAAAGAAAATATATTCAGTGGGTAACAGAGAAGCATCAGTGATCATAATCTGGGACCCTCTATCCTTAAACTTCTGGTCTTATGTGGCAATTTTTCCATTTTTTTCCCTTGGTCAAAAAAAAAAAAAAAAAGGCTTCAGCAGCTAACACATTTCACTTGCAAGTGGTGAGGAAGGGGCCAGGACTTTTCAGCAGCTTATAGAGCATCTAATAAATCATTTATTGGCAAGGACTAGAGCAATTGAACCTAAAGGAGGGCTTTTTGCCGGGACTCACCTTCTGTATGAAATTTTTCAGGTGCTTGTGCACACGTGTATGAGTAAATTAAACAGATACAAGGCTCCCAGCTTATAGAAACAAACAAAAGATATATTTGGAATAACTTGTTTCTGGCTACATGTGTTTTTTCAGTTCTTGGATGCAGGGGCCATTCTCATGTTAAGAAATGACACTTCAGCAAGTGGCACTGTGCTGAGGAAGCCATTCCAAAGCCAGGTCAAAGGCTGTATCAGCCTTTGGGCATCTTCTGTTACCTGCAGAGTAACTCAGGCGTTTTCTTGTGCTGTGCTCCCTCTATTCCCACCTTTCCCAGTGTGTAGATGAGTTCCTGACTGAGCTGGCCCATGGGGGTGGTGATGAGGAGTCCCAGTCATTCACAGCGGGGACATGCAGAGTGCTGCATTCCCTGCTCGTACTGTGAGGCAATTAATGCAATTTGTGCTGTTTGGCTGAATGAACAGTTTGAAATGAACCATTGAGCCATCTGTTCCTCCAGCTGACATCAGGCGTGGCAGGAGTAGCAGTCAGCTTTTGCTGGGAAAGAAACATCTCGCTGCCATTAAGGAAAGTTCAAGAAAGGGGGGCGTGGGTTTGCTTTTTTCTTCCTCTTCTACTATCTTTAAAACAAACTCTTTCTTTCATATTTTCTTGTGGCTCAGACTGTGTACCCCAGAGGCTTTTCTGGCCTCTGGTCAGTGCCTTGGCAGCAGGGAGTGGCTACTGAGCACCTTCTTTTCTGACTTCTGGCATGCATTTGATGAGAGGGAGGTACTCAGTAGCATCTGAGTTTTACAGGATTGTTTTGCTCTTCCCTTGTTCTATCCACCTCCATATGCTGCTTTCTTGAGCTGAGATGTTCTAGAAACAACATCCCTTGAAACCAGCTCTCATGAAGGTTTTCAAAAGGTCTTCTGGAGGTCATATTTCATCCCCTGAAATTATTGAAGGCTACCTGATACAATAAAAAAATCATTATTCTATTAGTTGTAGGAAGACCAGGAAAAATTTGACCTGGTCCTCATGGAAAAGAAGTGCCGTGTACAGATGACCCTCAGGAATTGGGTGTTTGATGCTCATTCTGTGTTCATGCTCACTGAAAGAGAGCTGCAGGGAACAGATGCTCATGGAGTTAATGCTGGTGGTAAAGGGATAAGATGAGCTTAGGGCAGGGAAAGTGTAAGCAGAGACTTAAGCAGAATATTTTAAGATTAAGTAGGCCTGGTGGACTGCATGTCTGAATAATACACAGAGATGTGCTGCAGGATTTCTCTTAACAGTTGTGGACAGGCAAGATATCAGCAAACTGGGGAAAAGCCAGGACAATGCCTGTCTTTAAGAAGACCATCTGTGGGGAGTAGAGCAAAATTAGGGAATTTGAAGCCATCTCAAAACTTTTAGGATGAATTCCCAAAACAGCCTGAAAGCACTTACCAGAGAACTGACTGATCTAAAAATGACAACAAAGGGGAAAAAAAAAGAAGAAACTACATCACACCAAGCTCATTTTGTTCTAGAAAAGAGTGGCCAGAGAAAAAGAAGCCATGGATGTGCTTTATCTTGATTTTCAAGGCTCTGGCAGTGTGGTACAACATTCTGGTTAAGAAAGCTAGGAAAACACTGAAAGGCCTGGGGAGGGGCCTGAGCTGATGCCCAGCTGGATGAGAAGCATCTCTGGAAGGCAGCAGTGGCAGCAGACATTACATCACAAGCTTTCCATCACTGTCTGCTCTGGAGCATGTCTTTAAATGGTTTTGTTAATAGCCACTGCTGGGCAAAGGCCTGTGCTTATTACATCTGCAAATGATAAGAAGCTTCAGGGTCTGTAAAAGGCAGGGTTTGAATGCCAGATGTTATCAAAAAATAGGAAAAATGGCCTGGGAAAGGAAAGCAAAAAAAAAAAAAAAAATAGAAGTTCAACTAGGGCAAGATCAAGATCGTGGTCTTGGGCTGGAATAAACAAATGCACAACACAAGGTAATAAAATATGATGCTTAACAAAAAGATCTGCAAAAATACAAGGTGGTATTTTCACATGCTAAACAGGAGTCTGCACTATAAGGGTATGGATTGAAAAAATACATTTTAGAGTTCTTTACCTTTATAGGAGTGTATTCAAAAACACCAGACACTGGAGTATCCATCTAATCTGGGACACTGCCTTCAGAGTAGGTATGGGCCAATCAGTCCAGGGAAGACTGAAAAACAAAAGAAGAGACCGAGAAGTGAAATGCTTTGGTCCTCAAATGCACAAAAGCTTGTTCAGAGAGCAGGAGCATCTCCTCTTTCTGGTGAATTGGGTAAAAAACAGGGAAAACTAAGGTTCAGAATTAGGAGAAGCATTTTAATGGAGATGGTATAAAGGCATAGGAATTCATTGCTCAAGAGGGTGGTTTTTGTGTGACCTTTGCTGCCTTCTTGGCATAAACAGAAGCAAAAGTGCTACTGCCGTTGCTGCAGGAAGAAAAACTGCAGATCAGTGCCAGGGAGCGGGACAAATAGCATTTTTGTGTCTGAAATGGGAGTGTGGTCAGGGCTCTGAGGGCACCAGCAGGCTCTGCCTCCTCTGCCCCAGCCCAGCTCGGCTCCCCATCCTGCTGCTCTCCCCCGTGGGACAGCACAGCCTGGCTGAGCTGCCTTTGCTCGGTGGGTGGCAAAGGGACCTGCAAGGCTTGGGCTCTGGATTGAGTCAGGCAGGAGAAGTGCCAGGGAAGGCCATGATTTAAGGCAACCCTGCCACAATTCCCTCAGCTGTGCTTTCCCAGTGGAGGCCATCTCGTGTTCTGGACTTCTCTGTTTCTAGGGAAGACATTTTTAGCACAACAGTGTTTTTTTGGGAAAATAAACCAGGATTCTTCCTTTACTGCAGAAAGCATTTGTGCTAAATGGACAATAATTTTGCCAATTTTATGGTCCATTATCCCTTATAGCAGAAAAAAGCAAAGAACTATCTTAAGCAAATAGATAACAAAATAATTTCTTTTTTACTGCAGACTGAATGTTCACCAAGCCCTGTGCATGCAGTCATTTTTTTCATACAGCAGGAACTACAGCCAAACCAAGTTAGGTGGCTCATCTCTGTTTTGTGATCATTTCATTTGTTCGTAATTAATGTTCTACATCCTGCAAAGCCAAGCAATAGCATCTGAGAGCTTCTTTTCTCTCTCAGTAGTCAGTAAACAGGCATCTGGCTGAGACACACTTGGCATTGTTTAGCCAATAGACAGTCGTGTTTAATGGGAGTGTGGCACACTGGGCCAAATTCCAGTCCCACTGGAAATCCTTGGGCCTGCTCCAAGGAATTCAGGGTAAGGACAACAGAGATGTCTGGGCCCATTGTTTTTTTTATTCTGGTAGGTGGATCCATCCATACCTTATCAATGGCTCTTCACTGGAATAGGGAACATTTCTCTAAAGCTGTTGGCTGCCCTGGCAGGTGAGGTGTGGACTTAGGTGCTCCATGCCACTGTGGGACAGAAGGGGTGAGAGAATGACTCAGCATCAGCCTGCTAAGTCATCCATTAGCTAAAGATGGTGGGACTGTTTCCAAAAACTGCATCTAAACAGCACCCAGAGACATTTTGGCTGCCTGTGTGTTTGGTATTTGTCATAGCACATGAAATCCTTGTACCTGTTTGTCTGGGATTCCTTAATAGGCAGTGCTAGATTGGAAAAGAATGAAGGGCCGACTGTGCTGCACTTCCAGCTGGAACAACTTAGGATAAAATGTCATGATTGTGTATCTATTTTAGTAGTTAAAAATTAAAATGCAAGTAATGCTGTCCTCCTTTTGGAATAGCTTTTATGTTATTCAATGCACTTTGCAATGTTTCACACTTAATTTTATCTGTTCAAGGTAAACATCCCCGTAGAATCCACACTTACTAAACAACCTTTCCGAAATCCTTCCCCTGTAGTATTTTACCAGGCTCTAATGGACAAAGCCTGTTGTTTCCCTGGTTGAGACAGGAATTATCTCTTTACCTTATAAAATGCACACCCTGATAGGGTTTGCTGTCCAGGTGAAGGGTGAGAATTGATAAAGTGAGAGGGTCCTTTTCCCAGAGTTAAGAAGCAGGTCCCCAAAGGGTTCCTGATAGGTCTGGGGGGGAGAGCACTGGGTTCCAGCCTGAGCCCATGCAGGGCTGAGTCCAGCCCAGTGTCCAGGCAGGAGACCCCAGAGGGAAATGCTGCTGGAGTAGAGAGGATGAGAGGAGCCAGAGCTGCCTCCCCTCCTTCTCTTTTCCTCTCCCTCTCCTCACTGTTGCTTCCCACGCTTCTCCAAGTGACAGAAATTCTTCATTAAAAGGAATGCTGGATTCCAACGTTTGGCTTCCTATCCATTAATGAAACTATTTTATTATTTGAAATTCAAATGGAAATCATCCATTTCTCCAGAAGAAGGCTAAGAGAGAGCAGGAAATTTTTTGAATACCCAAAGTTCCTCAAGCTTTCTCAGGTTCAAGACATTCTAGTGTGAACATGGTGATAGATTCTTGCCAGCTAAATATTCTTTATGTTGCAGGAACATTTTTCTGTGAGGGCAGATGGTGTTCGATTGGTAGTCAGAATAATACATGAACAGCAGAGAAGATGTGGGTTGATTAAATAATTAGCATACTGTGACATTCTATTGCTTCACTGTAACTTAAAGCTAGGTCAAAAAGTTGGTCTATATTGCACCTCCCTCCCTCCTCTTTCTTCTGGTTGTTTTTATGCTTACTCCAAAGCAAAGTTTAACAGAAATCAAATAATTTCCTGGTCATGCAGCGTTTGAATTTGTTACTCAGCCCTGCATGTTACAGAGTAAAAGTAATATATAGGAAATTAAATTTTGCTAAATGAATTTCAGTTGCCCAGCAACATATCATACCCAATGTGGGATCCAGTCAAGCATCACTGTGGCTTAATATGTGGCACAGATCAGTGTTCAGGCCAACACGTGTGGTCCTGGAAGCCAGGACGAGGGGGAGGGCTGAAGCCTGGTTTTCAGTCACCACGTCTGCCTGAACAGCTCTTTGCCTTCAGAGTTTGTTTGCATGGCCACTGGAAGTCTAATTAGTTAATCTTATCAACTCTACTGCTTCCTGTCCCCCTGCTCTCCAGTGGTACAATAACCATAATTACAGGCAGTTTACCGTCAGATGAGGAACAAACATAGGAAACACGCTTCTCTAAGCAAGGATATCATTATTCACTTACTAAACACGACCCACTGAATTACTCATCCTCCTAAGTCCTGCTATCTATTCTGGGTGTTTGGAGACTTTCTGTGAATTAAAATGCCAGTAGTTGTCCCGCTAAGAAATCACTCTCCTCTAAAATGTTAGTGCTGACTAAAAAGAGAGCAGTATCTTTGGCTGCTGTGTAACCACTAGCCAGGGTGTAGGGGAGAATTTGCTGTAGTACCTCACAGGTTTGGGGGTCTGAGGCTTTGGATGGTGGGGTGCCTCCACTAGGAATAACAAGACAAGAAGTGAAAGAAGTTATCTGCTACCTTCTAGGTGTTACTGCCGTCTCTAGAGTAGTCTCCTGGATTTCTCTAGTGTCTTAAAACACCCAGAAAGAATCCCACAAAATGGGCAAATCTCCTTTTCCTGTTTTGCCATGAAATCAGTTTCAAGGTAAGGACTAAAATTTCATATTTGAGAACCATCATGGTAAAATTGACTAGCTTATAACCTCTGCTCAGGTGGGCTGACACTGTGAAGGAAGAGCAGTAGTGTTCCTGGAGCAGCTGGAGGGGATGTACACTCTCGCTCCACTTGAATGAAAGAGTTGAATTATGTTTGTGTCAAAGTGCTGAGAACCCAAACTATGCAAGAAATGCTAATGTGAATAGGTCCTCTCAGAGATTACACTTGAAATCAAACTTCTTGATGTTCTTTTGCTTCTTTAGAGCACAAATGTTCAAGAGTGATAGTAAAACAATCCAGTCTATTTATATTAAGTTCTCTGGAAGACATTTTAATACAAATGCTACAGTTAACTACTGTTATTTCTATGACCAAACACAAAAATATTTGTATAGTGTGGAAGTAGAAAACTGTGTCAACCAGAAGTAAAAGAAAAAAAAAGGAGAGAAATCACATGCTTACAAATATGTATTGGGAAGGAGGAAACCACTGTCCTTAATGCAGAAGGATTGATGGCACCTTCCACTCTGAAACTCAGCTTGAGGATCCTTTGCCTCCTCCTAAAGTCTGCAAAGCCATTTGCTGCTCAGGACTGAGATGTAAAGACTGGGTGCTATTCCTGAAGACACCTTCTGCCCCCCAGATTTCTGGGTGAATGTTTATTTGGAAATTATGTTCATTGATTTCTGTCCTAAATGATTATATTCCACTGCTGTGAGAAATTATTCTAGTATACTCCTGTTTATCTTACAAAATACTACATAGCTTAATAAGTGCATAATTTTAGGGTCTTTGATTAATTACTGTTATTATTATTTTTTAAGTAGCTTTTTAGTACAGCCAGGCCAGGAGGTTGGAGTCATTGATGATTTTTGCCTCCATGTGGTTGAACTTGAAGGAATGACACGATGAAGACGCTGCCTTACTCAAGTATTGAGACCCACAGCTATATTTCAAGATGTAAGATAAATTGATTTAGATCACATACCCCACATTCATTTACTTTTTTAATTTATAAAATGCACCTTGACAAACATATTTGCTTAATGTAGAAGCTCAAAGTCAAATAAAGAAGACCAGACTGGACAACAACAAACATTTTGAAGCTGGCATCCCTTTAGCTCAGTCACAAGCAGCAAATTCACAGTGTTCCTAAAGTTCTTATTCCCCAGATGAATTATGGGGTTAATTTTCTCCCTAGCCTAATGGAAGGAAGAAATCCAATTTTATTCAGAACCCTCAACAAGAACAGGTATAGCTCTTCACCTAGTTATTAATATTTGCAACTGTCATCAGAGGGATTGTTTAGAAACACAGCAAATTCTCTTTCCTTCTTGACCTTTAGAAGATTTGAAAATGTACTGTCCCTAAAATATGAACAGAAATGATCAGCTTTATACCAGGATGCTTAGATGTAGATAGTGAAAACTACAGGCTGTGAGTATGAAGCAGATGATTTTTCAATAAGACTACTTTTGCGAAAATATGTTTATGGTATTAAAGCTGTGATTTTGAAGGTCTGGGAGGGCAGTGGATATGCAAATCTAGTTGAAAGTCAGAGGGAGTGGTGGCAGGATTAACACACTCGAAGTTGGTTGGTGATGCTCACCTCAATTTTGTAACAAAACCCCAACCAAACAGAGAGAATCACATAGCAAAACATTCTTACCAAGCTCTAAATGTAAATATCTCTGTGCTCTCTTAATTTTGCTCTGTATAATAACCATGCTCTTATAGTAAGAGAGGGATCATCATGCTAGTGGGATGTGAGGGTGGTTCAGGACTGAGTGCCATCACTTGGTTTGGAGGGTCCCAAAGACAAGCAATAACTGTTATTAAACATTATTGATAGGTGTGGATCATACTCCACACAGGTAAAATGGCAGCAGCAGGCCTAAAAACCATAAAATTTGCTGTTTGAGTGTACAGAAGTAAAGAAGCATGACCATGCACCATATGACATTTAGCAAACTGTGTCAGTTATGCTCCTTTAATCTGAAGAATTTATCTAAAGAAAAGTTCAAAGGATGAGGTCGATAAAAAAGCTCACAAAGACACCAGTTACTGTGTACATTCATAATGATTCCTGGCTGCTTTCCTTTAGCTAAGTAAATCTGTTTTATTGGAAGTTTGACGCTGAGATTATTTCTCAGTGGCAAAAATCCCCAACCAAACAAAAAAATCTACCCAGCCCCACCCATTTACCTTAGAACAAAGGCATCATCTTGAGGTTCCTGTGAGACTGGGACCCATGTGATGCTTTTATTCCTCTCCCATATTTCATACAAATTAGAGTGAAAAGAAGTTTTTTCTCCTTTATTGTTTCTGCACATATTTTTTCCATGTTACTTTGGAATATTACTGTTAACTGCTGCAAGAGTTCGTTGTGTGATAACCTCTTTCTTATTTCCAGTTGCTTGTTTGTCTGAATTATAAGGGAGAAGTTGCATCTGCTATTACAAAATATGCTCAGCCATCAGTATCAGCAAAACCTGCTAAAAAAACAGGGGAATTTTAAAGATTGCTTTGTGGATTTTAGCATCCATCTTCTGATTTACTGAGAAGGTAAATGATGTGCATGAAGCATATGGATGATGTACTGTTCTGAGAGATGCTGTGACTAGAAGTGCTGAAACACGAGATGCTGACTCAAAGGTGAATTTATATAAACCATTATATTTCTTTGGGTTTGTTCCAAATCACATTGGAATGGATTTAAAAGCTGCTCTTTCTATCTGGAGGAAAGAACAAAAACATTCAAAACCATCTTCAACTTGTTGCCTTTCTTTGGCATTGGCAAGTACTACTTTTTTTTATAGTTAGAAATATGAAGCTTCATTGTAATTTAGTTTGTGCTGTACAAAACTAATTTTGAATCTATTTCTGTGCAGGAAAGAAGTATCCAGCTTCCTCTCTGGATTGGCCCATGGATTGCACAAGAAGAGAAGCAGGTCCTGGTGATGCAGCCCTGTCAGCCTGCTGGAGAGCTATGGAAAGCCTCCAAAGGTAAACTTAATGCTCCCTGGTTTTTTGTCAGCTGCATGAAGGCCTAGTCTCTCTGAATAATTTAGAGATGTTTTAAGTTACTCTCATTACAAATGGCCTTGAAAAGGAAAGCAAGTAGAGAGATCTGGTAGGGCCCAAAAATATCCTGCCCATGTCCTTTACGTCTCCATGCATTCCCTGTCTGCTAGCAGGGGAACAAAAGGCTCCCTTTGCATATTCATGTTCAACTTGTGCTCAGTAGCAAGCAGAGGTCTGTTTTAGCACATTAGAGTAGACACACTGATGTCCAGAGAAGGATAGACTCTTTTCAGGCCACACCACATTCATTGTATTAATCGTGTTTCCTTCTGGAAAATTTGTTTGATGAAGTTGATGTGCACATCATGGTGGTGCTTTGTGTTTGTTTTGCTCAGTACTGTCTTTACCCCTTCCATTTTCTGTTGTGCTTTAGTTATTCCTGTGGTGTTCATCCCTTTTTGGACATATAAGTTGAATCAAGATAATTAAAGACTAGATATTAAGGTTTTTGTGGCTGTGGAAAATGAAGTGAGAAGTGTTTCATAATGATAAATCATACCAAAACTGATATTATATAGTTACTTTTTCAAGGTGGAATTATGAGTTTATTGCAAATATCTTCAGTGCTCTCCCAATCAATTGTATAAGTTGTGCCACGAACATAAAACCATTTTCTTATGTGAGTTTAAAGGAATTTTTTAGATCTGTGTATGAGACTCGATATGAATGCTGTGCCGGTGCCAAATGGATGGTTGAACGTGTAGAGTGTGATTGAAGGAGACAGGCTGAGGTTTGGGGGATTGGCACTACACAAAATGAAATTTTAATTCAGTCATACATAGTACTTATAACATTACATGTCAGTAGCTTCAAAATTAAACATGTGATAATAAAAGCTTTCCATTAATAAAACTGCATCAATCAAAAAAGTTGGTTTTGCTGTATTTTTCATCACCATAATCAGTTTTAAAAATTATTAAAGACCTAACCTGCTGATTTTTAAAAAGCCACCAGGATAGCAAACATATTTATTGCATGAGTAAATTGCCTGCAGCTTTTTGTGTTCTGCATGTTTGAAACAAATCAAGGCAGACTTTCTGTGTCAGGGTAAATTGATTTCCAGAGCATGTATTTCAGCCATTAGAAGCTAAAGATGGCTGAAATGTAGAGATTAGTGCAATACAAGTCTCCAGAAAAAGGTATCTTTTGCAGAGTAAATTGGGATATTGAAAACTAATAGAGATTTTTAAGGCATCCCCCAAAATCAATACTGGAATATCATTTTAAGACTTGTTTACTTCCTTCCCTCTGTAAAGCATTTACGAGAGATCTGGTAATCCTGGGACAGTTCTATCATTAATATCACCATCCATGATATGCTGTCACAATGTAATGATGTCAGCAGAGCAAAAGACAAAATAGCAAAGAGCCCATGCTTTGGCCTATGCTGGAAAGCAGCCATCCATTAACGAATGCACACACACACACACATATATATATATATATGTATGTATGTATATATATATGTGTACATACCTTCAATAACACTGGGAGAAGGAGCTCTGTTGGCTACCCAGGCAATGGGAGCTCAGGCACAAATGCATATGTAACACAGATAATGCAGATGTAAAGAAATAGGAAACTAAAAATCTCTCCCAGAAATTCTTTGATAGGGTCATCCATCAGTTTACTGGAGCCAGCATCTCTGCAGGATCTTACTCCACTGATTCTTTAGTGGATTCATTGTTCCTGTGTTTTTAGCACATAATTTGGATTAGAAAACATAGCATAAGAGCAAAAGTGAGAAAGTTGCATGGAAAGAGAGGAATTCACCTGAAAATCTTTTATCTTGTAAAATGATATCTTTTAAATGGTATGATGCAGCTCTGGAGGAACACATTCTCTATTTTTTTGGTTTGTGTTTTAGACTTCATGAACTGTACTGTGCTTGTAAGCAATGCATAATTGATAGGATATAATACTGACCTGATAAATTCCTGGCAGTGTTTGTATACAGTTGGTGAGTGAGATAAATTGTTTAACCAAGAGCTGGGAGGTGACAAGAGAATTGGCGCCTGCCCCAGTCACCCTGAGTCCCACAAAAGCTGGGAATTATATTTCCCAGTATTATTTCTGCATGTGTAGGAATGATTCAGTCACTCACTCTAGCCAGCACACTAATGGAAGAGGTTTCTGAAGAAACCTGTACATGAATACATAAAACAATACTGTCAGGTCAAGAGGAAGATCGATTTCTAATTCAATACAAAGCTTTTATCTTAAATAAATACTTTAATTGCAATATTAGGTGGCCTGTGGGGCTCACGTTGACAAAGTGGCTTAAATCTGGGACAGTGCTTGCAACAAGTTAGGTACGTAAAAGAAAGCTTTTTGTAACAAAGTAAATGAAAGCAGGGTCAGATGGAGTTATGAGTAACTATATGAAACCAGGAGAACTGAAATGATTCTTTTGGTTACTTGGTATCCCTTAGCTACAAGAAGGACTGTATGGGGTAACATAGCTGGGCATCACTTTTGTTTTAATAAAAAAAAGATGGAGTTCAGATATTTTCTGTAACGCAAATCCTTTACAAGAGACTTCAGCTTAAGCTAGGAGGGCCATATGTCTCCTGGAAGACAGAAGATAATGCTGTTTCTTCAGAGATTGCCCTTTAATTGCTAGAACATTTGCCTTGTGATTTCGTGGTGGCATTCTTTCCCACCTAAGCTGCATCTCCTGCCTATGTTTTCCAGGGTGCAGGAGCTCCTTTCTGAGTTATGAAAATGCTGTGAATAAAAATGTTACAGAAAATGTGAAGAGTGGAAAACAGAGAAATGAGCAGCAGCAGGGCTGGAAGCGGATACCCAGGGGTTATAAGCAGAAAAAAGATTGCACATGAAGGACAAGAAATTGAGGGAAGGATTTTTTTCCTGTCCCCAAAAGAGTTTTCAGTGGCCTTAGAGATAGGGGCAGGGTACCATTTCTTCTGGCAGCTAGAGAAAGAGATTATTGAAAGTGATTTCTGCTATATCTGGTGAACTGAATCATAAAAGCATCAATTTAAGTGTGGTACAGCTTACTTGTGATGTATGGGTGTGTTTCTAACATCAACAATACAAACACTATTACCTTGTGTAGCAGAGTTAGCAATCAGAATCTCATTATGGATGGCATTTTACAAATGCTTTATGTTTCTTGGGCTTGTAGCCTTTGAGCACATTAGTGTTTTACTGGAAGTTTTCCATCAGGAAAATATTTACCCTCCTAATTCTAATGTAACTAAGTGCTTTGCTTGGGAATTTTCATGGTCACTAATTAGGTTAATACTGATCATTATAACAAAAATATAATTAATTTCCCATAGCAGTAAAATTAATTACACATTTAAAGCTAAATTGAATCAGTCAACAGTGAGAATGAACAACGGCTGTGATTCTGATTTCACTGTCTCAAGGTTTCTGAAATAAAACCTTTGCTTACATAATAGAGATAGACTGTGTGTGTGTTTCCATAGCCATACTGTGGACAGAGACACCTAGAGAGCTGCAAAATTACAGCTCGAGAATCTTTTCTCTCAAGCCTGAATCCTTCTTGCTTCCCAGGCTGATAAGCTGATGTTAGCTGCAGAAAGAAAGGAAATTTCCCAAGGTCATAAAGGGTCAAAAACAACTTAGAATCTGGTGAAAAACAGAGTGGAAGTCATAATAAAGATTGACACCTGTTGTTTTTCCCATGGGATAGATCCTGAGGCCTGGTCTCCTGGATGTTTATCCCAATTAGCCAATGAGCTACTGTCCTGTTCTAGTCTCTTGTAACATGCTTTAAGTACAAGCTCTCTGCTCAATAAAATTGGCCTTTTTTCCCTAAAAAGGTCCATGTGTGTTGTTGCTCTTTTTCCCTCTCTCTAGGACCGCAACCACACCATACAATAGCAATAAACTAATCAGAGGGTAAAGAAGAACAAGAGCTGACATTCTAGAAAATGCGAGGGAATCATTTAATCTTTTGGGGTGATGAAGGGAGAATTTGAGGTTACTTAGACGCTTTTGTTTCTTCTTTGCTGAACAAAAATAAGCAAGGGAATCTGAAGAGCGAATCCCCCTGACCTGTTCTCAGCAAGGGAGATTCTCTGGGTTTATTGGCTTCCTCATACCACTTAGGATATAATGTTCCTTGAGGTGTCTTCTGCACATGTGGATGTGGTGTTGCCCTCTGCCATTTTCCAGAGAAAAGAGATAGTGGTGTGCCCTCTCCTGCAGCCTTGCTAATTGCCTGCATCCAGTTTCTACGGCAGAATTTGGGCCCTGGGCTGTTTTTTGGCTGTGTCAGGTGGATACATCCAGTGGGTTCTCAGGCCAAAGAGGGTTAGCAAAGCTAAATATTATTGCTCCAGGACAGTTCCTATCCTGATGTTTCTGATTCTTCAGCTTTTTTTCTCTCAAGGTAAATAGGCAAGAACTCAAAAGCCAGAGCTTCCTTCACCAGGTCTTCCTCACCAGGAACTGGCATGAGAAAACTTGAGAGACCCTTCTTTGCATGTAAGCCTCATCATGTATTTCTTCGCACTGGAGGTGGGGAAATCACTGCCTGAATTTAATAGGAAATGTAATTAGGGTTAACCTTAATTTAAATAATTGTTAAGCTATTAAAATAACTATTAGTATGCCCTATCATTTGCTATCAGAGAAATGCAAATATGTGTCACCGCATCAATTCACGAGAACACAGATTAGAAGCTGATAATTGTTACTGTAGTTCCCACCCCAGAGACCTAGGAGGTTTTTGTTTTTATATGTCAAACCTCAGCATTTGCAATAGCCTCTCTATCAGCAGCAGTAAGCTGAGGTGGGTGTAAGCAGAAACATAAAGGCATTTTCATTCTCCTGCATTTGCAAAGAAGATTTACCTTCAGTGATGCAAAATGGAATACATCCAGAATCAAACCTCGGTACAGTTTTACATAGTTTTATAGCAATGATCCCATCCTGTTTCTATTAAAGATTCAACGTTTCAATGAGCAATGGATGAACAAGATCTTTTGGCCTAGGCCCTAGAAGTGCACTACTGTCTATAAAATATGTGCTGTTAAGAGCCACTGCAGTCAAACAGAGCATTATGTAATTCCTTGGCAAATGGGCTCCCTGTGTAAGTACTTGGAAGTTATAAGTTTGTTAACTTTGTCTTCCCAAGCTGCAAAAGGGTCCCATAATAGCAATTTCTCTTGGCTTGCCAGGCACAGAAATTAACTCTAGAAACCTATGTAACAGAAAATTAAAAAGAAAGCAGTATCTAAAGATGCATTATCCTGTCATGTTTGTTATTTACCTCCAAAAGAACTGAGTATCAGGTAAACAAAAACCAGAATATTTTTTTCCATTTTTAGATGAAAATAATGTAAGTTATAGTAGCTCTAAAGAATATTGATCTTAAGATAAAATTCAGGAGGTAGGTAGGTAGTTCTAATCCATGACTATTTTTACATGAAGCAGTCCTTGTTTTTGAGAATACTGTCACCATGTATTGAGAATGCGGTTTGATCTGTCTTTTTAAAAATCATTTCTTTGAACATAGATTAAATTTCTTTTCCTGGCATTTATTCTTGTGCCACCAATGTCAAAACAGCAATGGCAAGCATTGTGATAAAAGAAAAATTATTCCATTTCTCTGCAGTCTCTGTAATTGCCTTTGTGTCCTTTTTTGAACCACGGTTCTGCAACTCCTCAGTCCCCTCCTTGAGCAGCAGCTCATTGTTCAGAACTTCTATGCCTACTATGGCAACAGAACCTTAAAACACAGTGGAAAAATATATTTTTCAGTGGAAAAAGACATCTCCAAATCGTGTGGTAGAAAATAAACTGATTATTTCTCAGTTCATATTAATAGATTCAGTTCTCAGAGCTTAATTCTGATCACTGCCCCGAGCACAAACGAGAGTGTTCAGCAGAGTTATTCTGTGCCGGTGATGAAGCCACCCCCGATCTTTTCCCAGGTTGGGCAAAATTAGCATAAGTACTCCATGCACACAGCTGCAGCCTCCAGCACGCAGGAGCTTCTGCAACAGCTTCCCTTCCCCAGGAGGGGGTTTTGCCAGTGGAATGGCACTGGCATGGATTCATAAACCATACGCCTCCTCTTGCTTCCCACGCACTCTTTTGTACTGGCACCACGGATCAGTGTAGAAGCACAGCTTCACAGGTCAGACCCTGCTTAGACTCTGCTGAACGTGCTTCCCGAGTGCTGTTCTCTCCCTGCCCCCAGAGAGCAGAATCTCTTTCTCTGGGCAAAATGTAAGCCAGATGGGATAATGCATCTGAAAGCTTGAAAGTCAGATCCTTTGAATTTTCTTGCTTTATGATCCTAATTTATGCACATATGAAAGTGAAGCGTGGCTTCTTTTCTCTCTCTCCATGTCTCTTTAGTACCAAAACATTAAAAAAAATCTTTTCCAATAACATTTAAAAAAACTGGTTTTAGAATAGAGAAAATTTGGAAAGACAGCTCATGAAAAACTGTTCCAGCAAACAATTATAAAACAAAGCATGAGCTTAATTTTTAATTTTCCCTTATCAGCTGCATAACAAACACCTAAAAAAAGTGTTTTGCTGTGACTTCCAGGGGACCACAAAAGTGGGTTGGATTTATACTTTGACTTGCTACAAATCCCAGTACTGACTCAAGGAAATAATACAGCTAAGACATCAGAAATGTAAGCATTAATAAGTAAACTTAATTGAAATTATCTTTTACCCTAAGCATGGTCTCACAAACAGCGAAAGTTTTGTCTAAACTTTCCAAGCTGAGGCTAAAAATGGAAAATGTTGAGCAAATGTTTTAAATTTAACAACTGTATAGTCAATCAAAAACTAGAGGATAAAATTTGGCAACAGAAAGAATGCCATGTTGAAAGGCTCACCCCATCAGATTTATTAGTAAAAAGGTTGTATGGTCATTCACAGGCAGCAATGGCAAATGTTTGTTTCCTTTTCAGAAGCACAAAGTTTTAGAGGGTTAGCAGTTAGCACTGAGTTACAGCTCAGTGTTTTTTTAATACAATGAGGCATTTATCACTGGAGTCACTCAGGACTATTCTCTGCCTACTGAACACCAGCATGTAATTGCATACTCTCCGTTCAATCACATATTGCTGCTCATTTGGGACACAGAGCAGTATATTATCTTTAAATATAAATGTCTGGTCATTAACTTGGAAGATAAATTATATCCATTTTTCTGATCTGGCTCGTCTGATACAGCTGTAATATGCTGGCTTGGAACAAACGCAGACTTTTAGAAGACCAGTAGAGTTTGTGGCAAAGCCTGTGAGTGGGACATGGGCAGCATGGATCTTATTCTGCATAAAGCTGGTTTATCTCTACTCCTGAGACCTTCATCATATCATGTGGGCATATATTTCTGCTAAAATTCCCCAGTATAAATACCTGCAGACAAGGTATAATGCAGCTAAAAACTTTAAACTGTTGAAAGTGGAAACCTATCCTCATAATTCTGGAACCTTTTTCTATATAAACAGGATATTTTATTTGCAGATCATAGTTGAAGCCTTGATCTCTAACGTGTGCCCACAGATAGCTAATTACCAGCTCAAAGAAACTGAGATAGAGACATCCAATGTCTTGCTCATGGTCTGACAGCGGATTAGTGGCAGCGGTGGGAACACCAAGTCTTATGACTCCAACCTTGTGCTCAGTGCACTAGTTCATAGATGACTTGTTTATATCACCATATTTCTGAAAGGTTGTTTTTTGGTGCTTTGTTTTTTTTTCGTCTAATCAGATGCTTGTAAATTAAGTTGCTGACTGTAATCAGAAATGTATTTATCACTGGCTCACAACCAAGCACACTGTTATTTTTGAAACAGGACAGCATGTTCCTCTCATTCCAAGGAAAAGTTAATTATGAGTCGCAAGAGGCTATGTCGTGATTTTGTTGTGGCCGTTTGTCCTCTATTGTGTCACTATTGCAAAAGACACTCAGTTTCCTAATTCTCATTTGGTGAAACAGCATTGCCTCCAGTGAGCTGAAGCTTTAGTATGCTGACAAAATGAAGCAGGTTAATTTTACAAAGCTGGTGACAATGGAAGGAAATAATCCTAATGGACATGTTTTATAAATGAGGGAGGATGAGAAGACAAAAATCCCTCACTGCTTTTATGGTTCAATAATCATCAAGTACCCTAACTACATACTATTCTTCTCATCAACCAAGAATATTTTGTGGTTTTTAGCTCATCATGTTATCAGAATGTAAACTCCAAACTCTGTTGGCTGTGCTGTCATGGCAGCAAAAAAACTTCTATGTAAATGCTGGCTGTCTAGCCTTGGGAAGCTTTGCCTCACCTAAGAGAACTGTGCTCTGTGCCAACGCAAAGGTCCAGCAGGAGTAGCCTTTTGGATGGATTAAATGATGGCACTGGTCTGCTAGATCAAATATGCTGGATTTCTGTTTGTCAGTGCCTGATAGCAACGTTAGATTTTAGTGGCAAAGACTTTACATGCAATGTCAGGCCCCATGTGCCATCACCTCTTACAGTCTGCATAGTAATTAATTTAATGTAAGTCTGTGAATTTGTGTAAGTTCATAAATTCACTTTGTTTATTAATTGACAGCTCATGAATTGTGGATCTTACTGACTTTACCAGCTAAATGAGTAAGTACTTGCTTCAAACCATACTTTAGGCTAGAAATATGTAACAGAAATACCAGCACACTTTTCATAAAAAAATACTAACCCAAGGGAACTCAGCCACCAGAAGAACATTGCTGAATATAACATCTGTTTGAAAATAAATTCCCTAATGGCCTATGGAAGCAACTTTTCCACAGAGAGAATGAGCAAAGGCAAATTGTTTTACAATGGTGTCAACTTCCATGTTCTGAATTTCCTGGTATCAATATCATTGTGCTATCTATACCTTGAAATATAACTTGTAACGTGTAACTTTACATCATTTAGTTAGTATAAGAAAAATGTACTCCATTGGATATTCATGGCTGGGCAAAGTGACCATAGCACACCTAGCTCACCCAATAAGCACAGGGCCCTGCTTCAGGGAACACTGATCCTTAGCCTCATAAAATGCTTGTAAGACATTTGTCACACCCAAATTGCCACCAAGTGGTACAGGAAAACCCATACTGCGTCCCTGTAACCTGAACGTGTTCTCCAACACATTCCCAGCAGACTTGTCACCCTTAACTACCTCTTGTACCATCATAACCTGCCCAATGGCATGCAACACCTACCCATATATCAATAAATGCCATGAATACACACTCTGGTGGACTGCATGTAGCTCTTACATTATTTGAGACATCTGAGTAGGAAAAAAAAATCATGGATAGAGTGATGATGTCATAGGACCACAGAAGCAGTTCATGAGACAGAAAAAGAACCCAGGACCATACACAGTGTGGAGACATCCAGGCTGTGCCAACAGACCCCAGAGACATGTCCCTGGTCCTGTTTTATTGAGCAATGTGGTTACAGCTTCTATATCACTGTAATTTGTCTTTAAAATAAGGGAAACTTCATTTTATTACCTTGCAATTTTATTCCCTTGCAATAGTATTGTGTGGGTTGATACAATGAAGATGTAATCAAGGGACTTGACTTCTCTTTGACTAAACAAAAATGTTCTATTATGCAACAAGTGATTAATCTCGTTAGATAACTTAAAGCAGGACCAGATCCTGTGCTAAACTATAGTGATATAATTCCAGAGGAGTACTTTTCTCTTTTGGAGAGTCACATAGGCTGGAGTTGAAAGAATATTGGGAGCAGGTTCAAATGAAACACAGAGCCAAAGAATGACCTACCAAGGGCAAAAATGTGTGTAGAGGAGAGGGAAAGGAACACACAGATGACAACCAGCAACAAGGAACCAATGACTTTGGGAGAATTGGCAAAGAAAATGGTGGTAGAGGATACTGCTTTCACTTGGACTGAAAACATTTTTGGGAGCCAGCAAGAACTGCCAAGGCAAAGTAATTGTGTAGATTGGGATCAGCAGTGGAGGGGCTCCAGACATAGAGCTCCAGCTCCAGCTCTCCATCTAACTGGAAATAATGAAAAATAAGTTTAATATTGGAAAGGGACAAAGAAGGCAGAAAGTTAGACAGCTGTTGCCTCACAGTTTAAAAAAATATCATAATGATAAATCCAGCTCAGTAATTTGGGATTTAGGATAAATATTTTTGAAGTTTTGTGGTGGGTTTGTGCATATTTTTCATATATCCTTTGCATTTTCCATTACATTTTTTCCCAAAGGTACTTGTGTATCTACCTCTCTTAGAAAAGCCGTGAATACTAGAAGGTCATTTAACGCATCTGAAATGAAACAATTTTATTTTAAGATGTCTCCACTGAGCTTTTTGAAAAGCAGAGAAGTTAAGATACATCTTTTTGGGAAAAACATGTACATAGCTGAAGTAAGTTTATGACTAAGTCAAACTCACACCAAACAGAAATAGAGGTTTTAAAGCCATATGACTAATATCTTACTGCCCCTTCATATGGTTCCCTACTCTACAAACACAACTCATCCTTCACCTACCAAACCAGTCCTGCTCTAGTGCCATCATGCCCTGGAGGAATCATGTTTACTTATCTACTCTTCTAGGACAGAAGATATTTCTCCATGGACAACCTCCCCATCTAAATGTAAGTTTTCAGTATTCAAATCCTTTATTTTCATGGGGTATCAGTAGGATAATTAAGGAGGTCAGACCAGAATATACATCACTTTATTTTTTCTAATGGAAGAAGCTGGGTCTTAGAGAAGGAGAAAGCAAGTTGATCAGATTTAAAACACTTTGTTTTATGTACTTGAGTGGGAAACTAACTTCAGTTTAGTTTGTTACCAAGCTGGGTTTTTAAAAATAATTTCTGCCTCTGTGAAGTTCTCAATTTATAAGTATTTTTATTTCAGAAATCTTTGTGAAAGTTTCTGCTAAATTAAAGCTAAATTCCAGACTGGAACTTGGGCAGTTTTTGAAAGCACATGCTTAAGCTAGCAAATATAAAATGGTTTTAATGAACTAATTCAGTAGCTTTGTATTAATTACCTTAAAAATGTAGATTAAGCCTGAGTACTTTATATACATAATACTTTGTGATTCTACAGCTCTTCTGCAGAATTCTTAATCTTGATGTGGTTGTATAGAAGAGCAACCTTTAAAAAAATCAGCACTATACTTCCAGTTTACATATAATTTGATTTTTTTTTCATGGAAAGAAGCCTTTTAATAAGGCAATAGAAATGTAAATAAAAAGATGCATTTAAATAGGTTCCTGCATTTAACAGTGACTTTAATAATTCTGCAAGTCTCATACATTTTTAGTAAAAAATTTCCTTTAGATTCAGAAATGTCATTAATGCATCAATAGAATATTTGTGGTGCGGTCAGAATGAATGACATATTCTGGTAGTTATTTTAAACGTAAAAACAGAATGTATGTTTAGAAAAAGCACTAAGAACAGCTCTACTAAGTCCAAAAATCAGAGATGATCATATGTTGCTGTATGACTTTGAAATAATTAAAAGCCAGACTAAAGCTTTTATCCATAAAAAGAAACATTAAATTAGATGGATGCAGCCTTTTGAACCCTTATTTCTTTCAAAAATATTTTTACAATACTGCTACTGGGGAGTAAGTTCAGTGGGAAAGGAAGTAACAAGTACTCCACAGGCTTGAGCTCTCAGCTGTGCAGGAACACACACAAAACAAGATTCTGCAATTAGAGAGAAATGAAATGCAGGCTATATACTTAGCACAAGCCTCCCAGCAGGAATGGTTAAGGATATAATTTCGCTCCAGAGAGACCCTAAGAGGTCTGGCTGCAGCTACAGCCTTATCGTTGCTAAGGGGACAGTGTTTGTCAAGCACTTTCTTTTGTTGCTAGACACTGTCACCCTCCTCTACAGGGATCAGCTTCGCCTCCTTTACATGCAGAGCAGCTACACAAAAGTACTCAGCGCAATCCAGGAGTGGTGGCTTGAGTGAACCGGGTTACAGGTGGGAGGGCAGAGAAGCAAAGCACAGGAGCAGAGAGTGCACTAAAAGCAATTAGAGGGAGATGAAGAGGGAGAGCGAAGGAAGCTGTTTCATGGCAACAGGAGTGACTTTGTCAAGGTTAGCCAAGAACAGCAACTGTGGGTAGGCTTGGCCAGGGCTAGTCAATAAACCAGGACTGGCATACATGCTGTGGGTAACTAACACTGTAAACCACCTTGTGAATCTCTTATCACTTCCCCTTCCTTGGGAGCGTGATTAACTCCCTGTGCTGACACCACCACCTATGCATGCACCACTTTTCCGAGCTGTCTGGGCCACAGGGAAGAGAATCTCTCCCACTCTCAGATTCGCAGTGCCAGTTGGTGAGCAACCAGCTTTAAGAACACCCTGACAGGAAAACTTCTGTACCGTTCAAGCAATCTGAGATTTAAATGTTTTAATAACCAACACTGTGACAGCTTTTACTCTGCCTCTATGTATGCTGTGGTTTTACAGCTTGTCACAGCTGAGTCTCTGTTCACACCATTTGCAGCCTCTCATCTCTATCAGATGAAGTTGTGACAGCAAGGTCATTCATTTTATGCTGGCATGAACCAGGCCAATAGGCTGTTAGTATCCAGGACCTTGTTCTTTCCAAAAATAGCCCTTCAGGAGAAGTAGATCATATCTTTCAATCCCCTTTTAATATTTTAAGTATGAATAACGGAGATTGAATTTGATTTTGTTCCATGGTATTACCTTTGATGGCTTTTTGATGAAGATTTTTTCCATCAAAAACTTAGGTGTGGCTTTCTGAATGGCTGGCTGTTCAGACTATATTTGTGCCTGTTTGCATATGACCATTTTATACTATGGCTTCTCTAATTAGATATTAATGTAGCTCTTCTGTAGGAAAGCACAGTAACCCCCATCCATTTGTGTGTTGGGATAGTTGCATGTGATACCTGTCTTTGCAAAAACACAGGGTTTTTTGTTGGAAATTTGCATTAAAATGCATGCTTTGTTTTTCAAGTGTAGCTCAATGGTTCATTTTTCATATTTTGATGGAGTTGTGAAGGCCATTCGCTGGGCTTTGAGATTTCTAATGTTATTTCCCAAGCAGATTAGGCTTATGTGAACATGTTCTCTTTGTCAAATGCTTCTACCTGGGGAAGCTGAGGGAAGCCGCATCTTAGGAACAGTTGGTCAAGTTCGTCAAGACCCCAGAAATATTTAGGTTCCTTCCAGTTTTGGGAAAACTAACTTCTGTGTAGAGGGAAGAGAATGAAACTAGTACCCTCATTGAAGAAAAGGTCAGGAGAATTGAGCAATTATGACAATTCATCATTTGTATCTTTCATTTGACAGCTTCTCAGCCATTCAAACAGCCTGTGCAAAGCTCTGGAATAATTGCAACATATCCTGTTAACACTAGGAATGTAGCAAAGGATAACATGGGGATAACCTAGAGATGTCCCACTGGGGAGAGATGGAGATAAGTAGTACAGAACTACAACTGCAGGACACCCACTTCATTAGTTCAGCTTCTCATGGAAAAGCTGGCATGTCTGAATGGATTGTGCATGGATTTGGCATATGACTTTATTTTGCACACTTTTGGTTTACCATTTCTGTAGTTTGTGTGAGCACATGTGCTCAATGATTGGCACATTTCTTTGGAATTGCATTTAATAGTCCTGGCTGTATCTTCATGAGGTTTTTGTTTTGGAGCAGTGCAAGGCAACACAGTGGAATAATATTAACTTTGGTTGCTTGAGCCAGTTAAGATTTTCACAAGAACACCAGTAAGAGTCATTATGTTATTCATCCATCTCTGAAGTTTGCATGTGACTTATGGCAAACTGAGCATCCACTAGAATGAATAGGCATCAAAAATCACATTGTTGTTTATGTTTTAAATTTTTATTTCTGTAGCAGATGCATTACGCATGGATTAACAACATGAATCTGAACAAAAGTCTTTCCATTTTGATTTAGCTCATAGGATATTTTCCAACTGTATCCCAGTTGGAAATCTGACCCTGTGGAGTCCCAAATTTGGCAGAAGGAAGGTGCTGCTGGAAACACTATTTTCCAGTTTCTCAGTCATTTATTCTTGAATATGAAGTTACACATTGAGTATTATTTGGCCAAATAATTTGCTTCAAGAGTCAGGTTTATGTTTCTTTTCCAAGAAGTGGAGACTTGAGTGTATCTGGTGTATCAATCTTACCACATGTAAGAGTGGCAATCTCTGCAATTCCAGAGGGCTCAGGTTGTCTTTCCTATCTTTCAAAAACTATGAGAAGCTAAATAAGAGTCACAGGTTATTTACTTTGTGCCAAAAAACTTGATAATGCAAACCTTAATATTGAAAGGTCAGGTATTTAATGTCCTAATAAAGAACATTGTGCATGTGAAACTAATCTGATTGCAAATCTGATTGGCAGCGTTCACAAAATTGCTGCCAAAAATCCTTACGGGAAGTTGTAAACTGATATTCCAAATCAATTAGGACATAGCACTGTATTATAATTTTTAGCCATCTTTTCATCTGCTGGAGTAATAATTTCTTTGGAGATCTTCCTTGAAGATGTTTCAGAGGTCGTGTTTTAACTTCAACATTATGGATTAGAGATTCTGTCTATTTCACTCTTCACTTCAACATTGCTTCATGAGGGTTTTTTGCATTCCTATAAATAATCTGCAAGGAGAGAACACCCTGGAGCTGCGTATCATTGTGCTTCTTGCTGGGACTTTTTTAAGGCTCCTGGTCAAAAAACCAGAATTCCAGTTTTGTGGGAGTTTTGATCCCTTCTTTAAAAATCTCTTTTCTTTCCAGATTGAAATAAAAACAGAGAGAAATACACAGGGAGGTGTGGTTGCATGTGCACAGTCTTGGAACACCCTATTAAGGGAAATATCAACAAAAGACTGAGTTTTCTAATTGAAAGATTGTATATAGATAAGATCAAGATGCTTCATTTTAATGTTATTATTATGTTAAAATATAATATGAAGTTATTAAAAGTCTTAAGATTAAAAGTTTTTGTCTGAAATGCAAGACCTTGGCTATTTCGCCCCCTTTCTCAATGGCATTTCAGTGAAATCACTGTGTTTCTGCAGAGTACCTACAGCTGATTGACATGGCAACATTCCACTGGAAAATTTACATCCAGCTCTTGGAAATTTTCTTCCACTGTTTGTTCAACCGTGAACTCACTTCGTTCTCATTATGACAATAATAGATACCTTATCTGTCTGGTGTCTTAATTAGCAGATTACTAATCTAGGGCTTCAACCTTTCTAGTTGCTGATAGTCTGTGTTTTCTAACACTTCAGTTAGTCTTTTCATTCACACATGCCATGGTTTACATATATTCTAAGTTTTCATGAAGCACAGACTCTTAAATGATATCTGGCTTAATACTGTGATTATGGCTGAAATAGAAGAGAAAATCCAAAAAGGTCTGGCAAGGATCAGGCCTTAAATGGATTTTTAATATATTTCTCCTCCTAGGGCACTCATGCCAAAGTTTCCAGCAGCTTTTGGTTTTAATTGCCAAAGTGGCTTCACATCAGTGCAGTGAGAGAAGTTTCTCCTGTGTAGGAAGTTCGTTGAAAAGTTTAGGGTTTAGGGGATTAAATTTATCCTGCATCTGTCAGATAGTTGCATTGCTGTCAGCAAATCTGTTGTCACAATAGGTTCTTCCCTTTGACAGGGAACTCTTGATAACCTGTAAATTGCTTGCACATTAAGGATTTATCACCTTTACTTAAGGTCTGGAGTTGAGCTATAGCCATGTTTGTGTGCAGCTGTGCTATTCTGCAAAGGGCATACTTGGGGGATCACATGTAAATGCTTCCAGCAGAATGAATTGCCCACTGGATTCAGTAGAAAACTTCTGACACATCCAAACTGACCAGCTGTGCTCCTTTTGTGCAGGGAACGGATGAAGCTATGGCTTACACAGTCTCAATTACACCATAGGAACAAAACTAAAGTAGTTGAATTTTGGAAGTTTGTTCAAGATTTTTCCCTCCTGGTAACATTGAAAAAAAAATGAGACTGTTATGGTGGTGGGCAGGAGTATCTGCTGTTTGAATAAAGCTTAGAAATTTTAAACATGTACTTGTGAAACTTAAGCACAAATAGAACAGATTTGATTCAGCATAGCTCCAAAAAGTCGTGTTTTGGTTCCTTACACTATATTTCACACCATCTCTTTGTTGATGTGGAATCATGTTTGTCCTGAAACTGTTTTTCCAAACCGAGCTTTTGTTGCCTTTTGTGGAAATTATGTGTTTCTTTTATGTTTTGAAAATCAAACCCCTGAACCAAGAATTACAATCATTAGTGTCACTAATTCACAAGCACAGGTTCATTTCTCATCCTCAAAGAGTTTGTCCAATGACATGAACTTCTGCATCCTATTATGGTAATTGCATACATGAATCACGGAATCATGATGACATGTAAGGCTCTCCAAAAATTTTGGATGACTTTTTAAGCATCTCAAAAACTATATGTTGGATTCTGTATGGGTGGATATCTGTGCCCTGGAAAGATTTGATGACATCTGACTGGTAGTTCCTTCATACTGGGGATGCTGCCAAAAGCAGGGGCAGAAATAAAATCAGAGAAGAGAAGAACAATAACTCTATGTACTGGATCCTGCAGGAATCTTCATTCCCTTACTCAGTACAGTAATATCATCAGGAAGATGGCCATCAACACAAATTGTACAGAAAGCTTCGGGGCTGGAACACTTTCTAGGAGCAGGAGAGCTGAGGAAAAGGCATGGAAGGAAGAGGAAGAACAGCAAATCATCAGGGTATTTGAGGTAAATGTCAGTGCTGGTACAGAGAAATATATTTGCCATTAAGCTCTGCTGACATTTTCTCTTTGAAGATCTTTTTTACAGTTGGCTCTGGTCTGGACATATGTCTGTCATTTGGGACTTGTGTTTTTCAAGACAGCCATTTTGATCAGGCTGACTGTGCTTTTAAATGCCTCACTTTTAAGTTTCCTTTTTCCTGAGGTGAAAAACAAATTTGAGAAAACACATTGATTTTTCTATATGACAAAAGATTTCTGAAGGCTGTGAGGCTGGAGCAGATTAATGCTTCCAGGATTTGAACAGTGACTAAACATTTGGCAGAAAGATGACACTGATACAAAAGGTATTCCTTCTTACCATCTTGTGAAAGTTTTCCTATGTTTGGCCAGTCTACCTATGTATGAAAACCTGTTTGCATGTAGTAACGTGTTTCTTTATAGCTCCAAATGCTACCAGGACTCTCTGTCATAGTAACAGAATTTTATGTACATCCTACATCCTGTAAAAGATTACAATATAAAATCCATAATACAAGCCATTTGCTCGGCTGTTTTCTCTCTTAGTTGCAGAAGCTGTGCATGGTTTGCCTCAGATGTCCTTCTGGATCCTTGTGGTAGATGCTGCAGGGCCTTGCAAAACCCTGTCCTCTTTGCTCACTGTGATGATCCTTTTGCCATTTCTGGGAGGTGAGGAAGAGAGTGTAGAAAAAGGATGTCCTGGCTGGGACAACAACTGCATAACTCCAGCGAAAGAGAGGCTGGTACAAGTGTAAGAGACCTGAGGAAAAGGCATGGAAGTGAGCGGAAGAAGCTGTGGCGGATGGGACTGAGGAAGGAGTGGCAACAGAGGCTCCAACACCTCTCAACCTGTTCCAACAGCTCACAGCCTTCTTATGTTGGTATTCTTATGTGCTATTCCAGGTGTGTTCTCATGACAGTGGAATAGAGGGGGAGAATCCACTCCCTTTAAGCTTACCTCCAAAAGACAGCTTCAGCATGGTATTTCAAAAGAAAGGGGAAAGAATCCTGGAAAAGACAGTCTTTAGAGTCAGCACTAGAGCTGCCACAAGAAGTTTTGTGCAGGCATGGATGTGATTAGTTAATTCAATGAACCAAGCTGCTTTTATCACAACCTGTGATAAAAACCTGTGCGTGTTTGAGGTCACTTGGTCTGTTCAGCCCTGGAGGAGACCGAGGAGAGATCTCATTGCAGTCTCCATCTTCCTTATGAGGGGAAGAGGAGGGGCAGGCGCTGATCTCTGCTCTGTGGTGACAGTGACAGGACTCGAGGGAATGGCCTGGAGCTGTGTCAGGGCAGGTTTAGGGTGGATATTACGAAAAGGTTCTTCACCCGGAGGGTTCCAATTGGGCCCTAGAACAGCTTCGCCAGGGCAGTGGTCACAGCACCAGCCTGGCAGAACTCAGAAAGCTTTTGGACAATGCTCTCAGGAACACGATGTGACTCTTGGTGTGTCTTATGCACAGCCAGGAGTTGGACTCGATGATCCTTTTGAGCCCCTTCCAACTCGGGGCATTCTGTGGTTCTGTGAAAGACGGCTTTGCTGTCACTTTGTGCCCTCAGACCTTTGGGTTTTATTTCAGCCACTCGCTTTGGGAAGGAAACCCAGAGAGCAGCACCATGGGAAGCGACGGAGCTTCCCTCAGCGGGCAGCCCGGGCCGCCGGGCCCGTGAGGGGCTGAGGGCGGGGCCGGGCGGGGCCGGGCGGTGGCGGGGGGAGGGGCGCGGCCCGGCCCCGCCCCGCTCACCTCGCGCCCCGCCCCGCCCCTCCCGCCGCTCCCGCCTGGCAGCAGCGGCGCCCGGCAGCGCCTGTGCTGCGTGCGCTCCCTCCGCTTGGTACGGCCCACCCCGCCGGGGATCATGGCGATTGATGGNTTCCAATTGGGCCCTAGAACAGCTTCGCCAGGGCAGTGGTCACAGCACCAGCCTGGCAGAACTCAGAAAGCTTTTGGACAATGCTCTCAGGAACACGATGTGACTCTTGGTGTGTCTTATGCACAGCCAGGAGTTGGACTCGATGATCCTTTTGAGCCCCTTCCAACTCGGGGCATTCTGTGGTTCTGTGAAAGACGGCTTTGCTGTCACTTTGTGCCCTCAGACCTTTGGGTTTTATTTCAGCCACTCGCTTTGGGAAGGAAACCCAGAGAGCAGCACCATGGGAAGCGACGGAGCTTCCCTCAGCGGGCAGCCCGGGCCGCCGGGCCCGTGAGGGGCTGAGGGCGGGGCCGGGCGGGGCCGGGCNGCACGGGGAGAGGGGCGGCTCTGGGGGGAGGGAAGGCTCTCACCGCGGCGGGAGGTGGGGGCGCACCGAAGCCGAGCGGGACCCCAGCCGAGCAGGGCGGCGGGGGAGCTCCTCCTCTGCTCCCCGTCCCCCTCGGCCCGGCCGCGGGGGGCTACGGGTCAAGGGCTCTTTGGTGATGGAGGAGAGGTGAGTGTGGTGCTCCCTCCTCCCGTCTCCGTGCCTAGGAGCCGGGCGGGGTAAATAAATCCCTGGCACGGTGGCCGGCATCCTTCCTTCTCCTCCTCCGCCGCCGTCTGCCCCGGGGATGCCGGGCGTGCGCCCGTGGGCGTCGCGGAGAGGACCCGAGGAGGATGGAGCCATCCCTCCCCCGGTGCCGTGAGCCGCCCGGTCTCCGGCGGGGAGGCGGGGCCGGGCTCTGCCGCCCCCCGGGCCGGGCTCTGCCGCCGGGTCCGGACCGCCGGGCGCCCGCACCCGGGCCGCGAAGGTCGGTGCCGGAGGTGTGCAGCCCTGTCCACCCTACCCGCAGGGACTTTGCCAACTGCTCTAAAACTCGTTGTCACTCTCCTGGCCCCGGAGTCTCTGAAAACTGAGTCCCCAGGCGAGGGATGCTCCCTGCTCTCCGCTGGTTGCTGGGCGCAAACAGGCTGCACAGGAGCTGCTGTCCGCAGATCTTTCTAGTCATCACTTAGAAACAACAACAACAACATAGGAGCGAGATGTACTAGACACTTGTTGGGTTTGTTTGGAGATGCTCATCTTCAAAGGCAGGGCTTCTGGGCTTTGCTTTGAAACCTCTCCTCTCGACTCTGACAGTAATTTTACACCACTTTAAAAATCCTTTGAAAAAACCAAAAAACAGAACTTTATTTCTAGCCAGACAAGGACCTAAGGTATACAGCTTCCTCTGCTGAGGTGTTTCTTTCTGAAAGCATCTGTTGTTATAACTTAAAGGGTTTAGGAAAACAGTGTGTATGTGGGGGAAACAAACTGTTCTGGTTTGTTTCGCATGTGGGATGCTTCTCTGCTGTCAGTTTCCCTGGATTACTGATTCAGGCCTCTGTAAGGAGAAGTTGCACTGATCAAGCAAAGCTGCGTGTTCACCCTGTCTTGGAAGCTGCACACACCAGGAGTCTGGGCTGGCCAGCTTTGTGTTGGCTGGGTTCTTTCCTGCTGAAAAGTCCTCTTAATATTATCAAGAAGATAGCAAAAAAAAATCTGCTGGGTCTGGACATTTTACATAACTTGAGCTCAGAAAAAAAAAAAAAAATTATCCTTCAAAATCTGTCTCTGTTTTCATTTTAGGCAGCATTATCCCAGAAATCTGTGAGGATCTGTTAGATCTGAAAATATTCGCAATATGTGAAATTCGCATGTAATATTTTCAGAGGATTTAGGGTATTATTTCTTTAAAGTTAAAGCAAATAGTCATGGATGAATAATCTAGCCTTTGAAAAGAATACAACACTTCTTATGATGGCCAGACTTCAGAAATAGCTCAACTATCTTGTAGATGCTTATTTGAAATATCCAAAATGGGACTTAAACTCTTGAGAAAATTGTGTGCATAGTTTACATTTAAATGTGAAGTGGGATTAAAAAACACTCCAGTCATGAAAGTGGTCTGCTAGGTTTTGATTTAGGACTCTTCCTGAAGTCAGCAAATACAATATATTTTTCTACTGTAGCCTGTAGCAGGCATGCCTCCTCCTCCTCCTCTTTGTTTTCAACTGACTGGCTGGCTGCTATAGAGTTGTTGGTAGGTGTTACAATTTTTATTGCTTACCTTGATAATCTCTCCCTCCTGTTTGTACAACAGTACCTTGCCTTGACTGTACTTTTTTAGCAGTACTGTGTTCTGGCCAGCAGTGTTTAAAAATATGAGTTTGATTGGGTTGAATATTAGCTCTTGAAGGCAGCATCAAACTGTGGGATTTCTAGTCTGAACTGTCAAAATACAGAATTTGCATTGTGTTAAAGTAAATTTGTAAATGTATTTAAGTATATGGAAAAAATACTTTTCTCAGTTTTAAGGGCACTGCATTTAGCCAGATTTTTAAACTTTTTTTTCTTTTTTTTTTGTGGTAAAGACAAAGAAAATAAGCAAGACTGAAAACTTCTATTTGAAGAATAAATATAAAATAGTTCAAAACTCCTTCAAAGCAGGACATAGATGCGAAGAGTGCACAAAATTAAAAGAGCTCAAATTAATATAGAATTTGTTGGCTGCTTTTGCTTGTTCTTAAAAATCTTTTTAAGTACCATTTCCAGTGTCGTTTTTTCAGCATGCCAGCTTCCAGTGGTTCTAACACTAAACTCTGAAGTTTTTTGTAAAAATGAGGCATTTTGAGTGAAGTGTTACAGAGAACCGTTGGTCATAGCAATTGACCATTTTGGTCAATGGCAGTGCTTTGTTACACTCACTGACAGACATTTAAAACGTGAATATTTTTCATGTGATTGAGTTCAAAGCCATAATCTAGTCACTGCAGGAACTGTTGCATCTTTTTCTTTAGAAAGTTCCTGTCATGTTAAAACATGCTCCATTTGTATATCTTTATAAAGACATCCAGTTAGAGTTTGCATAGGTCAGGCAATCTCAGATTTGTGAGGAAACAACAGAGAGCAACTCTATTGGAAAAATTCTGGCTCAAATGAGTTTAAAGAATTGTATTTGCAGTTCTTACTTTCTGTATAGTTATCTTCCAAAACACAGTTAGTATTTGCTAGGAGCTCTGTTTTATGATGCAGGGTTATTTATTGCTTAATATTTCTACTTTTTCATAGGGCAGGATTAATATGGAGAGTATCAGAATGGGGAGCTGTTAAATATGGTAGAGAGTAAGGCCAAACTGAAAGCAGTATAAAACCAGACTGGTGGGCAGTCTGAGATTAAAATCCTCCCATCTACTGCTGCCCAAGCCTGTGGCAGTTTGGGGGAAGTGGGGAAGAAAGTTGAGGAGTGACTTCTGAGAATCGTTCAGCACCACTGTGGTAGTGATCCTCATGGCAGCATTAACTTGATTCCTCTATGCTGCTTCTCCTCTTTTGAGCAATGGCAAAGCTTTGGTGCCTGCCTTAAGAGAAGTCTGTTGAGTTGAGGTCTGGGTGAGGAGCCAGCAATGGAAACCGCTTTGCATTGCGTGGAGGGGGGGGGACAAAGAAATGTTAGAGGTCACAGGTGGAATGTTTTATAACCTAAGGCAGAGTTGTGTGTCTTGTATATCCTCATGAATCTACTTTTACCAGACTTTTGGGCCGCACTTGAACGTGCTGTAATTTAGTGCAGGCTATACAAGTTTACATTTCTCAAGGAGTGGAATACATCTGGAGATGAACCTCCTCAGACTGAGCTAAACCTTTTTGATTTTAAACTCTTTCATATGGTCTCCATAGTGAGGAGTTTAGTGCTAAGAAATGATAAGTAATATTAAAGAGAATAATGAGCTGTACAGATAAAAGGAATCTATTAGAGAAAGAGTTACAGTGTGGTGTTGATGTTGTCTTCTAATAAATTATTGATAGAGTAATGAGACTAGTGAACATGGCTTCCCCTATTTCCCCCCCGTGCTTCTATCAGTTTAACACTTCTCCTTCCTGATACAGAGGTCAAGGTCTTTACCATACCTTTTTGATAATTTTGTTCCTGAATGTCTGTGAAGTGTCCTGATCTCTCTGAGGTTTCTGTGAAGATTGTCTCCTTTTTCCCCATCTTCCAGCTGCTTGGTTTGGAGCAGGCAGCTGCACCTGTGTGTGCTGTGCAGGGGTTTATTAGCTGGTGGGCTGTCCTTGTGTTGTATTTGACTGCTGATTTTTATGAAACATTAAATTAGGTTCTTAAAACTTTCTGACAAATTTGTCTTAAATTAGCCAGAGAATTTGTAAACAATACAAGGATGAGGCAGGAAGTGAACTGTTTAATTATGTAACCCTCATTTCCTTGGGAAACAAAGACAAAAAGTGTGGAATGAACCTACTTTTTGTTTATGGATATAAAAAGAGAGAGTATTTAGAACACTGTTTCATATAGGTCACATGAAAACTATGCCTAGTTGCAGATTTCCAGAATCTAGAAAAGGAAACAACAGAGCAATGAGCTGCTTACAGAGCTTAAGTAGGAGTATCATGTGTAGCTTGTGGGATGAATCTGGCCTGGGGAACAGTTTTATCTTTATTTCCCAGTTACCTGGGCTATACAGGTGGCACTGCAGTTTCGCTAGAAGGATGTAAGGTGACATGGAGATCCTCAAGTTAGTGCTGATCTGAAATAACAATAGTGCTTCTGAATCCAAGTTGGTGTAGCCAGGGCAGAGGTTGAGCAGCAACATCAGTATTTAACGAAACCTAAATATAAGAAGACGTATTTTATACTTAGGCCCACTTTTAAACACATTTGTTAACTTGTGTGGTGGATCACATGTCAAGGTATCATATTGGATCAGCCACACAGAATTGGTTTAATGCTGCCTTCTGCCTATTCACTGACTGTGGTGGAAACTATTCAGTGGGTGTTACCTGGTATTATCATTGTAAGGATGATTTCCTGCTTATTTGCTGATGACAGTGAAACTTTGTGCCATAGGCAAAATCACCAGTTTCTTGGTTGGATTGTATTGAATCTATTGAAATAAAGAAAGCTGGTAGGTCTCTTATCTTTTAGATAACAAAGGGGGAAGCTTTTATAAAAAACCCCACCTAATCTCTAACGTTTTACAGACTTCTTTTTGACAAGTTCCCCGTGGGCTGAGATGAAGCTATCATACTTAATATAAGAACATTTGATGTGTTTAGAGTGAAATTTTTCTTGAATTCTCTTAATTTTTAATGCCTAGCACTTCAGCAAATTGGAATTCTTGGCTTTCAAGATGGGCATGCAGGAAAGTAAACATACGGTCACTGCCTGATTAAAAATGTTTGCCTGTGTTGCCGTCCAAATACAACGAACCTCTTAGAAAGGGAAGAGTTTTGCTGTCTTCCAGAGAACTTTCAACTGTTTTAACCATTAGGTCTTATATTCTCTTCAGCCTAATTCAGTTATACCTCTTCCAGCTTTTGTAGTGAATGATGCAAGGGATTCACAGCTGATACTCTCAAACGTTTTCCTGAATATTGTCAGGTTTTGAACTGCATAAGGCCAAGGTTCCATGTTGCATGTAAAAGTTGAAGTGGATTTCAAGTCAGCAATTAATCGCTGAACCTCCTAATTTTTGTGCATTTCACTCTTGGAGATGGGAGATGTTTCCTGATCTCTGTAGATTTCTTGTAGAATAAGAAGGGGAAGTTCTGGGAGTATTTTGAAAGTTAATTCTAAGACAACAAATGAGTGTTGAGTTTGTGAACTAATAGATCCCATTCTGCAGAGGAGAATAATCTTGGACTATTATTGTGGACTGACACATCTTACAGGTACTTTTGTTCTGTAGGCCAAACTAAGCAGTTTTCCTACCAAGTGGAATCTTTTGCAATACAAATTATTCGTAGTAATTTCCCTTTATATCACAAACTTACTGCATTATCTGAAATATTTGAGACTATTTCTGTATTTTTCTCCATAGATCATAGAGTGATTTTAAAAGAATAAATGTTTCTCAATTTACTTTCGCTTGTGAAACTTTGCTCTAAAGTAGTGATAAGTGCTGTTAATTAAAAACTGTAGGAATTTGCTAAAAGTCATACTAATTCTTCATCTTTTTTTTTATGTCAGCTTTTGTTGTTGACATCTTTTTTTATTTCCTGAACTTTTGATAGCATTGTATATTGCTTGGCAATGTATGTTTAATCTTTTTGTCATTTTCAGTGAAGTTGTTTTCTGGTTTTCTTTCTATTTTTAGTAAAAAAAAAAATTATAGGTTTTAGGTCAGATTTGAGCTGTTTATACTGGATGTTTCTATGGCTAGTTATATTTACTGTGTTTCTTCATTTCCATGAGTAAGACTTATTTGAAGAAGTACTTGACTGAGAACAAGGTGAAATAAAGAACGTACTAATATTTTTTTAGTGCTAATTATATTTTGGTTGTCAGAAGAGTAGGGAAAGAGAAGTTTGTGGTTATTCTGGATAGAAAGGAAGCAGAGATAATATTGTTTTCATGATGAGGGGAGAAGATCCCAAATAAATTCTCTACTTTATGACTTAGCAAATCCATCTCTTTTTAGCTGCTTTCGGTCCATATAGATGCTTCCATTTATTTCAGGGTGGGTAGGATTGAATGCAAAACTTGTTTGAGAAATAGAAATGGCTGTGCTATTCTTGATCAATTGTCACTGATTGCTAATTCATTGATCAGTGTATAATTAAAAAGGAACTATTTCTCATGAAAAAAAATTATGTTTGTCATTACTTTTATAGTTGGATAATAAAACCCAAATTATTCTTAGGACAGGTAGATAACATATCCTTAGGCTAAGAAATTACTAGATAGGGATCTCTTTGAATGGTGCAAGCAAAGGAGGCAGTCTTTACAGTAGGAGTTTGTATCATAAAATCAGAACATATATTTTTATTCTTCTGGTCTTGAGCATGTCTGCTGCTAATTTAGTCTGATAGTTATTTCTCTTATTAGCAGGTTAGACAGTGAATAATTGTTCTATATTCACCTGTTTATGTCCACCATCTGTTGTGGGGTTTTTTTTCAGGTCCGAGAGTCTTAGTCTATTAAGTCACTCCTCATGTGGAAACCATTTGTGTTTTAACCATTTTTATAGACTGTTTGTTTGGTCTTTCTCTGTGTCTTCTATGGTTCTATTTTATTCTTTGAGGTTGTGGGACCAAGAGGAGACCAAAACTGCATGAAATATAAAAGATGTAAACGTATAAATAAGTATTTAAAATAGCAATTTTTTTTTTTACCTTGCTGTCTCTCTCCTTATAAATTCAGATGCTGTTTGCTTTTTAGTTTGCTTTTAGGCTAGTTCTCAGCGTTGAACTTTAAACATTTCAATTTTTATGTATGCAGTATTATTTGTGAAAGAGTACGCTAAAGGAATGCAGAGGTGATTTTACACCATGAGTGAGGATGGGCTAATGATTGTATGTAACCTTTTCAGGACAAACACTGATAGCAGCTGTAGGGTTGCTGTTGTGCAGAAGTCTTCAGCTTTGTTTATTTTTCATTACAGTTGGCTGTCTGTTCATCCAAGCCCAGATTCTCCCTTAAATTCAGTTCATGGCGTGAGGCAGTTTTTCAAGTAGATTTGTTGGTAATGGAGCCCAGAAGTCTTTAATTATAGTTGTCTTTTAAAATAAATTTGTAGCGTGTTGTATGAAACTCAACATAAGAATGGTTTTCCTGGGTCTCCTACATTCCTAGCAAAGCATTAGCATTTCCACTTTCCTAGACATGGTAACATTAACATTGTGTTAGGCTTTATCTCTTGTATCATGTTTTATGTTTCTACACTGTAGCACCCTGTTCCTGCTACTCCACCTGTTGTCGTCCTGTGCTGGAATGTCGTGGGCTTGCCAAGGGAAAAAATAGTTGTCTGTTGTTGAATAAAATGTTAAGTAAACGTTTGTTGAATGTGATCCAAACTTATGAAAATGCTAATTAAAAAACAATTCTCAGCAGGAAAGTAATTTATCATGTAAAAAGTGCATCCGAAAAATTACACCTGCTGACAAAAGGCTTTTGTGATACAGTGTAATGTTCTGCTGCAGCTATGAACATGGATTTTTTTGCTGAACTGAAGAATAATGAATTTTATATGCAGCAGCCTAAGTTGCATCACAGTTCTAGTGCTGGAACTGGAACTGTGCACTGTGTTTGTTGGTGGGATGGATTGTACCCTGGCTGAGTTTATGGATGATGCCAGGGAAGGAGTAGTTAATAAACTGGAGGCCAGGGCTGCTACCTGACAAGTGCTCAGCAAGCTCAGAGTGGGCTGAAGGATCCTCAGAAACTTCCACAAGGACAGGTGAGGTCCAAGCCCCGCACTACCAGCTGCAGGCCAGCTGGGAGGAGCACCTCGGAACAAAGGACCCTGAGGATGCTGGCGAACAGCAAGCTGAACATGAACCAGCCACGTGTCTGTGGCCTGTATCCAGCTGTGTTAATCCAGCATGAGAGGCTGACAAACTAGAGAGACCTCAGCAGAGGGCCACTAAGCTGGGAGGGAGCTTAGAGTACCTGGCACATGAGGAGAGGCTTAGGAAATAGATTTGTGTAGTCTGGGGAAATGTGACTGTCTTACAGTCTCTTATTGTGCAAGAGATGGAGATGGTTTCTTAAGCTGCCCAGTAAAAGTGTGTGGGGCAGTGGGTATGAGCTATGTCAAGGGGAGTCCTGGCTGGCTGTAAGGGAGAAGTGCTCTCAGTGACAGAGGTGACACCTTCCCCCTGAGAACCACTGGTGCCTGGAGAGGTCTTGGAATTGTGGTCGTTGCAGAATGTGCTTGGTTGAGGCTCAGAGGAACTTTCTGTAACTCTGCTCCTGGTCCTGCTCTGAAGTGTTTGAGAACACCAGATGTCATTCGTGCCCAGCCTAAATCAGTCTATGGTAATGCCCGTGCTAAATTTCCTTGACAATTATTATCAGCATCTAATGGTGAAGTTCCAGCTAAACTCTGAATGTAGAACTTCGAATTTTGAATTGTACTAGTTTGGAAAGACATAAAATTTTCAATTAATATAAAATTCAATATTCATCTTCTTTGATGTCATCTTGGCAAATAGAGACTTGTTATACAAAACCTTTGTCTTAAATTGAGAAAATTAAACTTCATCATGTATTTCAGCTGCCTCTGGAAAACATCTGGCCATTCTTTTTGTATTGAATGTTTGAATGATTTAGATTTTTAGGACCACTAGGTGGTTCTTCTTGCTCATGAAAATGAAAATGTTTTGTTGAATGCGCAGTTCTAAAATTATTTGATCTTTCATTATTTTTCATTTTACTTCCATTGTCTGGCATTATGAAAAGCTCTGTGTAGCCAAGTGGGTTTGCTTCTATTCTCAGATTACATTTTGGACAGTGTGTTATATTTTATATGGAAACTCACTTAAAACCTTAAAATCTTAGATAGGAAATCATCTTCATAGTCAAGACGGAATGGAACTAATAATAATTTGTGTCTAAATCAAGCTTAAATTTTAATTAACCATAACATTATGGTGAACTAACACTATACTATGATAAATTACCTAAAAATAATATTTAAAGGATAAAATATAAGTGTGTCGTGCCACTGAACCTTTGGGATTTGTGGGCTAACCAACACAAACCCACTATTTTGAGACTGAAATGCTAAATTAATGGTTCGCATCTTGCTGTCATGCAAAATGTTTCCGTATTTTCAGTTTGGTTTCTTTCAGCAACTGGTTTATTAAAAGCTAGAAAATTCTTGGGAGTGTAAAGATGGAAAAACTTGGGTTTATTTGTTAATCCACAAATAAAAGCAAGGTGTGAATAATGTATTAGTTCCACAGTTTTGAGGACCATAGGGAAAAGAAGAATCTGTCCAGGTCAATTGAGGATAAAATTTCACGTCTTTAATACGTTGGTTAATTTAAAATATAAAAGGTACTTTCTTAAACTTTTATATCATTTGATGTAATTTTTATTTAACAGTTGATTTCCATCCAAAAGCAGTTTGAAAAAAAAAGTAATAAATGAATCACCCATTAAAAAAAAGAAATAACATTCTAGAATTTTCTAGGAAAATGAAAAGGAATAAAATCCTGACTGTATGCCCGTTAAGTAGTATAAATTTATTTTGTAGCCTCGTGGTCAATAAAAAGCAACATGTTGATTAATATAAAGGCTTTTTTTGGTGGAACACCATCTTACATTAGAAGTTAAATGTTTGAGTAAAAATCTCTTGCTTTATGAAACAATAGGTAGCAATGCAGAATCCAGATCTAGAATTAGTATTTTGTGATACGATTTCAAACTCGTTGATTTCACTGAGAGCAGTGAATATAATTAAAATCTATTGCTGCTCTCTTCCCTCAGTCAGTTCCAGGTGAATCTTTATTTTTAACTGTCTGGCATCTGTGTAATGAAAAATCCTTTTCTTTTTTGCCGTAATTTTTATTTTTTCTTCACTGCTGAATTTAAAACTAGCAGGGGGAAAATTCTAAGGAGAAGACTTTCAGTCACTCTTCTGGTTTATCTTTTGTACCCTGAAGATGATTGGAATGACTTTAAAGAAGATGGTAATCTTCTCTCTCTGTCTGGTTTTGGGTTTTGTTTGTTTATGCCTTAATGCCTTGTTATTATAAAAGCGGATTATATTTTTAATTTCGTTTTCCTTACGTTTTCCTTCCAAAATCCTTTCTGAATGAAATGATGTTGCCCAGCTTCTAGAATGCACTGAAAGGAGGGAATTATATTGCTGTCACAACTGTCTTTTGTAAGGGTGATGACTCTACAAAACTCCTGGGATCCTCAGGCTCACTGAAACTTGATTTCCCATTCAAGAGTATATTTGAAGCTTGTATTCCATATTTTTGGGTATGTTGAAATAAAATGAGGATTCTTTTTACTTTGACAGACATTTAATTTTATTTTAGAAGAGTTATGTTTTATTCCATTTATTTGATCTCTTTTATTCTTTGTCGCTCCAACATATGGATTTCCTATAGTTATTTCTTTAAAGTGTAAATTTAAGTAGAAATACAGGTATTTACTTAAAGCTTTACAATACTGTGTGCTAGTGTTACCAGTTAAGACTTTGAAGTATTGGTTGATATCACATGCTGTATTGTATGTCATAATTAATTTATTAGGGAATGGAGGAGAGTAGTAAGTGTTATATAATGTATTTCCTTATTATTGAGATGGGGAGAATTTTGTTCCCTAAAGCTTGTTTTAGTGCATTTTGAAGTGTCTGGAGCCAGGGAGTGATGAATGCATATGAAATAGATGTTTTGTGAGATTTTGGAACTCTGTTTTGTATTTTCATGAGATTGTAGAGAACTGGGTATGAAAACCCAAGTGCTGTACAAACTCCTCGGTTCTGTATTCATATCCATGCACTCTTTTGTTGTCAGTGGAAAAAAGGCTGAGTGGGTTAGGGTGTACTTAAGAGAAACCAAAACTTGATGTAGTTTGGAATTTTAAGGTTTGATCATGGGGCATATCACTCCAAAATATTTTTAGTTTAGATATTAGATATTTAGTTTAGATATTTAGATATTTATTTAGATATTAGTGTTGGTGTTTTGTTTACGAGCTGTAATTCCAATTAAAATTGTTTTTATTAAAATGTAAAAAAAAGCATAGTATTTCTAGCAACAATTTTATTATTCTCGAATAAATATCTCAAGTTTTATATAGCTGTTTTTTAATTTAAAAAATATCTAAAGGAGAAATTCTAGGCAAACCAAGTCTTTGTAATAGGATTGGGTTTTGGTGGGTTTTTTTTTTGGTTGGATTTTTATCACAGAAGGTAATCATAATGTTATTTTGGCATTCTGTTATATTGGATTTTTTTTAATATTTTCACAATTCTTCTGTAAACACCATTCTATAGGGTAGTTCTCTCCAAACAGGAAATTATGTTTATACTTGGGAAACATCAGTGTGACTTCAGTTAAGGTGTTTGCTTTTGTAATTTTATCTATATAAATTCAGTGTAAAGGTCTTCAAACCATACCACCATTAGCAATATTAAGCCAAAAGTACATTTATTGTTTTCTCCAAAACATTGAATGAAAATTTAAGTCAATTTTCTGCATTTTTATTAATTGACAGAGTCGTGAACTTTCTTTTTCACTGTTTATAAGCATTATTAAGAAATTAAATACGTTTTATTTGCTACTGTTTTCTAATGGTGTATTTCCACACAGGTGGAGAACGAACTTGTGGTGTACATGAACTGATCTGCATTAGAAAAGGTAAGCAACGATTTGTGAAAGTGAACTCCTTAGCTTGTGAATATTCCTGGTGAGAAATCTGCTGCCTAGGGTTATGGTCTGACTTTTTGTGGATCTCAGTGTTACATCTTTGTGTTGCAGAATCTTTTGATGCTGACAATATCAATAGGAAAAAATAGTGAAATTATAAAATTAAATTTGAGTTTTCACAAGAGGGAAAAAATTCAGTTACATGGAATTTGTTAATGTTTAGCTGTGATGGGCAACCATGAAACTTTGATCTTTGCTTTATCCGGTTATTTGTAGGACGATATGATTTTTAGTAGTAATAGAAAGTTGTGAGGATGTTTTTAAAAAAAATGATGTAATGAAGTGGAAATCTCTGCCTCTGATTTCAGGTGAGATCCTAATGACTCAAACTTCTTTGAAAACAGCTGTGACAATAGTGAGACAGAGCACAGAGCAGAGCTGTGCTCCAGGGAGGGCTGTTACAGCCTAAAGCTGAGCTACAGTGACTGAAGTTGGAGCTCAGCAGAACAGCTCAGCTGATGTAAAGGCTAGATACTGTTCTGTTTTCTGTCCATTTTGGCAGCCCTATGCTGCTTCCTGCAGCATTGCTGTTGAATTTCTGTCTTGTCATCTGAAAGCTAATCCAAAAGAAAAAAAAGAAGTTTCTTCAAGGATTAGTTCCTTGAATTGTGTCTCGGTTAGGTCAGAAGAATTTCAGTGCTTTCAAAAGGAAGGAGTAAGAAAACGTGGCGGGAGAGGAGTAAAGCTGCAAGAATCTTTAGACAACAACTTAGTGTTAGACTGGCTCAGTAGAATTCTCAAACCACATCATACTCTGGGGGAAGAAATTTTGTTTGTCATCTTAGTTTCCATTGCGTTCACTGAGACATTTTGGTAAAATTGTTTGGGTTTATTGAAAGATTTATTTAACAATGCCTAACCTCAGAATTAGTTCTACCAGTTAAAGTGAAAACAGCTTTATGGTCACAAATCATCTTTTCCAAATATCTGTTGAAAGAATTTTTGAGTGTGTATGTGTTACAGTGCTGTAATTAAGAACACTCCTCTGCTTTTCTAAACTGTGGATCTCACTTTTTAAAAATTTTTTCTCATTTTGGAAGGGAGGTGTATTTTCTCTTTTTATTGCTCTCTCTTTTTCCATTGATGGATAAGTTGGTACACACAGTGCTCTGTATTCTTGCTGTAATAGGTCCTGTTTGTCTTTCTGAATTGTGAAACTCATTGGAATTTCAGAAAGCCCTCTGATAAACTTTCAAGATCTGTTAATCTTGCTAATACTTATTTATTTTAGGATGCTGTACTGATTTGAAGAAAAACAAATTTTCCGCATTCTTGGAGACCGTGCTGTACTGATTTTATACTGATTTTAATGTTGATTGCTGGGAAGTTAAATTGAAAAGATGTGTTTTTGTTTTTTTTTTAGGATTTTGTGTTGTATTTGAGCATTGAATTCTAAGCTCTGTTAGCCATTGATAGAATAAATTAAATAACAATAGCATGGAACTTGTGTTTTAGCATTGTTGGTTATAAATTAGCCTAGGGGTAAGTGTGATTAGAAGAGAAATATTTTCTTAGTGCCATTATACTTGCATTATGTTGGGTTCCTTTTTAGTTCATACGAGTTTCCATGTATATTTTAACCTCGTGTATCCCTGTGTTACTGACAAATTTCTCCTTGTGGTGCACAGGTTTGGTGCATTCTTGTCTGGCTTCACTCTCTACTTGACTTTTACCTTTAAAGCAGACGGTCCTTGCCATTGTTCTGCAAATCTTCCAGTCACGTGGAGTTTTGGTTACTTTATCTAAGACTTTACATCTTCTGATGCACATTCAGATGCTTTTATTGTCTGACCAAGGCCAGGCTCCTAAGGATTACTTTATTTGCCAGTTGTCCAGCCCTGCTTGCTTGCCAGGATAAGAGTGCAGACTCAAGATCTCTACTGACATCCTCAGAATAGGGAGGCATTTCCAAACTGAGAATTCCTGGTTGCCAGCAGTCTCAAGCTGGTCAAATCAGCTTTGTCCTTAATGTTGCTGAGTGCTCATGTTAAGCTTATACAGGATGGAGTTTCCCATCTCTTGGCTGTGCCTGAAAGCCAAGCCATTTTTTCATCTGTGAGCTCACAGTAGAAGTTGAATGGACAGATTAAGTGTTCACATTGACACATGGGTAACTCCCTGAAGTTTTGTCTGGTGCTGGGTAAGGTTGCAGTGTGCCCTTCTCCTTTTTCTCTGGTATCTCTGTGACTTTGGCACCAGGAGAGTACATTCCCATTCCAGCACTCCTGGCGTTCATCCACTCACTCATTTTCATTGAATACTATCTGTGAAGCTTTGAGACCTGGTGGTGTTTGACAAAATGGTTCTCCCTTTGCTGTTTGCCTGAAAGCCTCTTGTGCTTTCTGCCAGGGGATGGTGGGTAACTGTGACTGCCCTGTGCCTGGAGTTAGAATGCCCGTGTGGAACCTCTGAAGGAAACAGTAGTAGTAAATAGCCTGCATTAAATAACTGGAGTTCTTCCACTGTACACTTGTACTTTGCTTGTCTGTCCATCTTTCTTATAGTCCTTCCAAGTACATGGTTGTTGAGAAGCAACTAATAGGATAAACAGTGATGTTCCATCTTATTTTTCCTGCACTGAATAGGGAAAAAGGAAAAGTAAGCATGCAAGCAAGCATGTGTCTTCTATGAATAATGCATGGGCAAACTTTCTGGTTTCAAGTGATGGAATGTAATTACAATTTATATGGGGATTATGTGACTTGAAGAACACCTATTGCTGGTGGTTAATTTTTCATTCTAGTCTGCAAAGTAACACATTCCTAAGTTGTATTTTTCTTGCCTGCCCTTTCATTTTTTGCTAGGAAAATAGGAACCTTGGAATATTAGATGATGAAATGTGGAAAGGGACCAGAAAGTTCTTCAAAGCTATATGTGACTACACCATTTAGCTCAAATAACATAATGAAAACTTCTTAGCTGTAATTGAAGGCATAGCTGTAAAAGCAAAGCCTAAGCCTTAGAAAGGAAAAGTCTGCTCTAAGATTATTCAGCTGTAAAAATGAAAATAACTTGAAACCTCAGTTTTCCTGTTTTTTAGGTTTTGTATTTCTCAGACTAGTCAAAATGATAGGCTCAAAGGTTTGCAAGTACCAGTTATAATGTTCATTGAATATCTGAGATTATGTCAGTTCAAGTGTAAATATGATCCCAATATGGTACTGATACAGGACTCAGATTTGCTACCCAAAGATGCAGCAATTTTCTGGCACAGGCCTCCCCCTGAGCCACATTAATATGGTTACAGTTTTGTAGCTGCCCAAGGGACAGTGGTGGGTCCCCTCTAGGCTGCACAAGAAGGATTGCAGTACTTTTATAGGGTTTTTTTGCGTGGTTTCCTTTTAGCAGATTCATACATTTTTGAGAAGGATCTGCGAAGAGCTGATCAGGAGTAAGGAGACTAACAGGCTTTTCTGGAAAGCCTTAAAAACTAATTCTTATGTATTTTTAAAGAGGCTTCTCCTAAATGCATAAATATAGTGTGTGTCCTGAAAATGGGAGTATTTTGTGGCTGTTATATAACATCTAAAAACTACAAAATACTGAACAAGTCACTTCCCAGCTTGTAAAAGGAACTTGAAAGATGTAGGATCAGCTATTAGGGAATCACTGAAATATGTGTCTCCTATGTTTAACACAGTTAAGTAGTTGAAGAGTTTGTGCAGTTTTATATTTACACATTGTTGAAATCTGACAATTGGAAAAAAGGAAAAATAGATTCTTGCTTTTATTATAAATTAACTTCTTGTTTACTTCTATTATTTAATGCAAGTTTGTGTTCACACATTCAGTGTCTGACAATACAAATTGAAGACTTGGCTGTGGAAAGAAGAATCCGGCTTAGTTTTTGACAGCAGAAGGTGACAGAGTTTCTCTGAAACTACTCAGTTAACAGTTGCTCTTTTTGCTGGATATTCCTACTATCCAACTGTTTTTGAGAGAGTCAGGATATTTGTGTTAAGTTGTTCCTTTGGTTATTTGCTATGGACATAAAGGAATTCAGGGAACCTGAGATTCAGACTTTGGGAAAGTGTATCTTTTTTAGCTGTATAGTGCAACTGCAAGTCTGACTTGGAATTAGCTGTTGTTAGATTTAGTAATATTTTAATTAAGGCTGTTTCAGGTTCTGTTTGTACAAACAAGACAGATTTGTGATGAGTGTTTACGATATTGAGCCATAACTGAAGAAACTCCTCTTTAATATGTTCTGCTATGTATTCACTGTGTGACATGGAAGTGACTGAAAAGGAGAAAATATATGGCCATATTATTTTTAGATTTCTTTCACCCAATATTTTTCACTTGTTTATTTTTGAAGTAGTGCAAAGTGATACATTTAACTCAGCAGTGTGTTTTGTATTTAATTTATTGAAATGTAGATTGAGCATCCAAGTAAGGGCTGAGTTGCACAGAGATTTAAAAATTATTTTTAAGCCCTTTTTTCCTTTTGCAAGATGCTCTTTCTTTTCTATTGTTGTGGCAGTCTTGCAAACAAAAGAAATTATTCAGCAAACTGACTTTGTGACTAAGAACGGAACAGAAGTGCTCTCTTTAATATGCAAAAGAGAAGTTTGCAAGAAGACAGTGTCTTTGTCTGACAATGAAAAATGTCACTTGTAATAATAATTTTGAAAAGATAAGAAGGTGTGAATTTTTGCTTTGTCAGAAGTATGTTTTAAGTAGAACTATTCCTCTTTAATGTTCTGGTCAACTATTCTTATCCATTTGCATGTGTCTGAATGTTAAACTGCCAACTGCATTTAATCCAAATGGAAAAAAGTAGCAGTTATTCATTAGTTTCATTTAACAGTAGAAACATTATTATGTTGAAAGTCAACTGCATCTGATACTCAAGTTATCTTACACTATTCGTGATAGTCTACACTAAGTGCCTCTGAAAAAGAAATAAAATTATTTTCCCCTTTCTTCATGCTGTCATCCAGTTGATAGAACTACTTGTTCTTCATCAAGAGAAGGGTGATGCCACAGATGATAGCAAATTTCTTTAAATTAGGTAACCTCACATTAATGTAAAATGTAAATATGTGTTTCTATACTCATGTAGAGGTTCAGATTTTGACAGTACAAAGTAAAGTGCACTTTCTCTTTTTACAAAGAGGAATAAATACTCTTCATTTAGAAAGTATAAATAGTTAAAGCTACTTTTATAATGTATGAAGAAAATAGTAATTAATACTTTTCTTTCTTTCAAGGCTTGGAAAAAATTTTTATCCCATGGATACTAAACTTCATAGACATGGGAGATATTTAGACATATTGCTACATGTTTAAAAAAAAAAGTAATAATGTTAAAATTAACACCACCAGAATATATATTCTGAATTTGCACTCTATTGGAAAAGTAATCTGTATGTACATGTTTTGGATTAGAGAAAATGCAATACAAAGTAAATACTTGTCTTGGAGCTTACTGATGCCCATACAGGAAGCAGAGTATTATTTCTGTTTATTCTCCTGTGTTTGGAGTCTTCTGGAAAGCAGCAGCTACTGGAGTCACTTAATTCCAGCTATGGCAGTATCTTTTCTTCTGTGGCAAGTTTTGTGTACAAGAACTTTGCTATATCCAAACCCTGGCATTTCTTCACTCAAGTTCTCATGCTCATATAATCATTTTTACCGTGCAGTACTTTGCTGTATATCCTGGTTAATTACTGTTGGATTACATGGATTGTCTCATGCTTTGTTGTTAATTGTAGTGTCTGATAGGGAAAAATGAGGTTTTAAAATATTTTTATTACAGAGATTATTTTTCTTTCCCCATCATGGAGAGCTACTTTGTGATGGGTATGAACTTTTAAACTGCAAGTCTCTAGACCCCTGTGGGTCTTTAATACTTTTGCTTTGGGAGGATTATTTGAGAATACCATTAAAAAATTATAATCACTGCTGTTCTCTTACCCACTGCGTGGATAATAGTCCTGTAATATGCTATGTAATTGCAACAGATTATTGGGATTTGGAGGTAATCAAGATGATTCCATGATCAGTGTCTATTCCAAGCGGCAAATGTGATGCTTCCTTCATTGTTTCTTTTCAGAGATTTCTGTTGTGAGATACTACTTAATCAGAGATGAATTCCATGTAAGAGAGAAAAGGCAGTGAGGGACTGATAAATCAGCAGGGATGGCAGGCTGACAACATTTTCAGCACATAAGGATTTAGGAATTAAAAGATTTCTGTCAAAAGTTTAAATCTCCATCTCAGAGTATGGCTTCAGTTATTCCTAAATTCTTTCTTAGATCAGTGGTGTTTTGGAGCCAAGGGTCCTCTTTTTCCTGTAATTAAATTTATCAGCAAAAGACAGTTTCAGCATGGTATTTTAAAAGAAAGGGAAAAGAATTGTGGAAAAGACAGTCTGTAGAGGCAGTGCTAGAGCTGCCACAAGCAGTTTTGTGCAGCTACGGATGTAGTTAATGTAATGAACCGAGCTGGTTTTATCTCAACCTGTGAGTTGGAAGTGGCTGAGGGCACTTGGTCTGTTCAGCCTGGAGGAGACCGAGGGGAGATCTCATTGCAATTACAGCTTCTTTGTGAGGGCAAGAGGAGGGGCAGGCACTGATCTCTGCTCTGTGGTGACAGTGACAGGACCTGAGGGAATGGCCTGAAGCTGTGTCAGGGCAGGTTTAGGTTGGATATCAGGAAGAGACTCTTCACCCAGAGGGTGACTGGACATGGGCTCAGGGTCCCCAGAGCAGTGGTCACAGCACCAGCCTGGCAGAGCTCAAAGAGTGTAATGGGTTGGCATCACTCAATTAGTGGCTTATCTTCACTTTCTTCTGCCTTCACTCAGAGTCAGGATTAAAACACAGAGGATGTGGATTTCTCATTCGGACTTGGTTGTTTATTAAATCTTATCTAAAGTACAGAGAGTTCTTCAGCACTTATAGCTACCAGCTAAAAGTGAGGAAAATGGAGGCGAATCTAGCTACTTACAAGGTCTTTTAAAGCTAAACAGTCCAATTAAAAGCTAACACCTATGTTATTTATACTTTTAACCCAATAACCAAACCCCTGTGACCCGCAGTGCAGTACTAACTATCTAACCAAAAACTACTATCTGGAAGCATGAAGAAGATGGAAGAAGAAGGAACAGAAAGGAGAAAGAGACAGCGTCCAAAAACCTCCATCTTGTCCCATACCTATTACTATATTCTAAAAACCCCAAATTCCAAACCCTTTATCATGTGAAATTACACACTTGTATTCTAACTACACACCAGTGATTCTAACTCTGTCACTCAAATTTGGAAGCCTTCTCCAAGCCCTCAGATCAAAAGCAGAGTTCTCCTGGGGATCAGTGTCAGAAAGCACAGAAAGTTCAAAACTCCCGGGCTTCAGGATTCCAACATCGGAGCGTTTGGACAATGCACTTCTTTGGGATGGTGCTGTGTGGAGCTGTGAATTGGACTTGGGTGCTTGTGGGTCCCTTCCAACTCAGGATATTCTATGGCTCTAGAATTGTATTTTTTGAAGTAAATGAACTCTGTTTGATGTAATTATTTAGTCAAGTAATTTAATTGATTGTAATAAAATCAAATAAACTGAACTTGGTAATTAAAATACATTCCAGAATTTCTTCCTGTGTGTAAGAATTCCTGGCATCTAGGAATGTACTGGGAATGTTAAAATGTACTTTTCTTATTAGTCCTTGTAATTAGATATTAAGGAAACAAAGGGGGGGGGAAAAGTTCTGCTTTGTCTCCGTAACAGTGCATAATATCCCTCAGCCAGGGTGAAGTGACAGAAACAGAATGTTTAAAAAATTGTTATTATTTCTGATAAGTTTCCACTAGAATAGGAGTGACAGTGGAGTTAAACCAGTGTAGCTTTTGTGATACACTAATTCCAGTAGACTTTTCATGTAAACAAACAAATTTATTTTTTGCTTTTTTTAGAAAATAACTGAAATTTTTTAGAAATTAACTGAAAAAGTGGCATCATGTATCATTTCAGATAATGTAAGTTTTGTGTGTTCCTCAGTATTTCTTTGGAAGATCTATTTAAAGGGCATTGTTATTCCAAATAGAACCACTTTCATCCTAGTTTCATTCTTGCCAGACTTAAAAAACTTCTGAGAGGTTGATGTTACTAAAATTGCTTATAGTTTTCTTATTTAGGAAATGCAGCACTCTTTTCAGTTTTGCGTTGAAATTGAATTGAGTTGTCATTTCAAGTTCATGCTTGTTTGCAATTTCTATCACTGAGGGTTGTATCCTGGATGTTGATACTTAAAGTGTTGAAGTACAGGTTGCTCATGTTGCAGGGGCTGGTAATTTGTTCTGGATAGTGTGTAAACTTCCTGTACAACCAAGTGCAAGATGCAGGAGCAACAAACCCAAAGGAAGGAACATCAGAAGACTGGCAGAATAAAATATATTTAGCATAGTATACTGAGAGATGTAGCCATCAGTAGTGGGCCAAGGTAAGAAGTCTGTGCTGCATAAGGAAAGGCAAAATATGAGTTTGAATTGAAGGGGGCAGCATCTTTATACAGAAAAGCTTCAGTTTTTATGTTACCTAAATGTAACTAAAAAATTGAAAGCATTGATATATGAGATGTGATTGTGTGTTTTGAGCTAAAAGACTTCCTGATGTTTGTTTTGGTAAAATATAGAAGTAATAGGTGAATTTTTAGAAGGAAATTACATAGTCCGGTGTATTATACGGGAGATAGAAGAAAGAATAAAACAGTAATCAGAGAATATATGTTTGGAATTTTGTCTTTTGATGTGTTCAATAAAATGTTAGTTTATTGTCTATCACTGATTTTTAGCATCAGCTAGTCAATTTTTGTTGTACACTTGCTTTTGGTTTATTTTTTGTTTCTTTTTTAATGGGAAAGTGTTCAATAGTGATGCTGCCATATATAGTTAATGTTTGTGAAACAGTGCAGGTAGTCAAAAATTTGATGTTTTAAGTCAGAATTCTAAGGCAGCAGTGGATAAACTATTACTCCCTGTTGGTGTAGCATTTTGTTTAGATTAAAAAAGTTCTATTCACTTATTGCTTCTTCAACTACTCCAGCAAACAGAAAGATACTAATTATTTACTAATTCACAAATTGCTGTGAAACGTTGTGTATTGAGTTTCCATTGTCAAAGAAAAGCTGTTTAGAAAGAGCATGAAATCTTAGGTAGCCTTCAAGTTCAGTTACTTTTAAAGAAGAGACAGTCCCACGTAATTAGTAAAAAAAAAATTTACATGTAAATGGATGTGTATGAACATACAGTCCCTACTCCTGTTGAGTAATCAGATCAAAGTATTTCACTTGTGAGCAGACTCAGGAGTAGAGGGATTTGTTTGGTGTTTTCTGTTATAACATGGGTTGTCTGTGAGAAATAAATACATCCTGTTTGGAGATAAATAATTCAAGCATGGAGAAGAGTCAATGAAGGCACAAATCTTGTTTTGTTCAGTAACCTGCTCAGCTTTATGCTGTGTTAATTAACATAACAGAACTTCATATGTTAATTTTTTGTGCAAGTGGCAAAGTTAGAAGTGACAAGCAGCAGTGAATGGCATTTGGATGAAAATGTTTTGAACTGGACAGCGCAGATTATTTTCGTGTCAAGATGAATGTCAAGATGTAATGGTGTAAAAAATGAATAACAGTAAATCATTCTTCTTCAGGACTAAATGCAAAACAACAGTCCTGTATATTTAAAAGTATTTGAAGGGCTAAAGTATCTTAGATCAAGTTGTAAAAAAACTCCCCAAACCCAAGTTATAATTAAAAACAAGCTTGCATATTAAATTTCAATTTTTTTTGGTGCTAGGATATTAAAGGTAATTGGCATTTTTCAGATCATACCCCCTAGTTACTTGCTTTGTGTACAGAAGAGATAATACTGCATTTGTAAATGAGTAATTGAAACATCACTAAGATAACTGTGTGGCTTTGTGCATTACTAGCTAAGTGAGCGGCATGATGTAGAGTGTGAAAGCTCCAAAAATAATTAAGTAGATATTAAATAAAGTTTGGGGCTAGTTACATATTAAAATACTAAATGCTTTTAAATTTCATCTAAAAAATGTTTCATCTTTTTAAAATGTCTGAGGATTTTTGTTGTTTTGGTGGTATACATTTGAAGATGTCATTGTTTTCTGAAGAGTTTGAAACATCTTTTGGCAATGAAAAATTATGTCATAATAAGGAAGTTATTATTTGAGGAAGAGCTGCAAATTTGATATTTAAGATGAAGAGATAGTAAGTTTCTGTGTTCTAATACTTCTGATTCTAGTGATGATAAAAAAATGGGATTAAAGTGTTGTTAAGGTAATATTTCTGTAGTGACTGACTTTCTATGCCACTTCCATAGCCAGCAATTTAATTAGTCTTGGTAACTTTGTAGAAAGACATTTGTTCTTTTGGTATTTCTAAAACTGCCTTATATTATAATGAATTTCAAACATAAATTCAGAATTCTAGTGTTGTTTTTCTTAAGAACCAAAAATAATTATGAAGTGTATACAAGTAGGACCTTTGAATTTAAAGCGACTTTGAGAAAATACTGCTTTTCTACTGGTTTCTGATAGTAGAAGAAAGCACTGGGAACCTCTGAGAGTTTTTAGAATGCTTTTCATGGTAGAATTAATTCCCAGACAACTCAGAATTTATTACAATATGTTTTGAATCAAAATAATTCTGCTGTTGAATGCAGCATAGATGTATTTTTTTATGCAAAAAAGAACTTTAAATTTTTTCTGTCTATGAAGTGTACCTTGTTGACACTTAAGCTAAGAAACTAACTGAAGGGTTAATGTGATGTATAAAACCTGTATTCATAGGTGGGAATCTGTATACATTGCATGTGGAAAATTGAAGTACGTTTTTTTCCCCTGGCTTTATAATGGTAATACTTTGCAGGATTTCAGCTTGATAATTTACTTAATCTGTGAACTAGTATTCTAAGACTCTTTACATGAGTGCAAATTGATACAGAAATATAATTTTCAATCCTATGTTCACACTGAATTACATAAATAATTAATTAGTTTTGCTGCAGCTAAAGTTTCATTCTTTTTGTAAGGTATCAGCCAATGTTTCTTTTTTCGCTCCAGAAAAATGTCATCAGATACTGTGTTTCCATAGAGAACTATAAGGCTTTCAGACAGTGCCTTTTTTAACTACTTAGTATCCAGGAAGTACTGGAGAAAAAAAACCCAAAGTATTTCGCTTTCAGTTCCTTTTAGGTTGTGGTTAACTTCCTTAAGCACATATTTTTGATGGATCAAAGTAGTTTGATTGCTGAACACTGTAAGCACAAATAAAAATTTTAAAATTGCGATTTAAACCTACAGTTTTAAAAGATCAAATGTGACATACGTGAGAGTGTTTTTTTCCCTGAAGATGTTGTGCAGCTAATGTATCCTATTAAAAGGAGACTGTCACTGCCCTTTGTTTAGAATCATTCCATGACTGGAATTCGGTTAAATCTCCTCCTCAAAGCAGTGTGGACACTGAATTCAGGCAAGGTTGCTTAGAGCAGCCTTCTCCAATAATAAAGCAATCATTCTCATAGTTCATTCAAAGGTCCCATGATCTTTATCTGCCTTCTCATCTGTCTTCTTTTTTGCTTTCTCATCACTTTCTGGCTTGTTCTGTGTACCCCAAATTGGTGTCACACCTTCTTCATATCTCACACTGACTTCCTCCCTGAGCATCATTAACCTGTGCCACCTTCTACTGCACTTTCACTTCTGCTGATCCCCGTGTTCTGGTGAATGACAGTTCCCTCCTGCTGCCTTTTCTGCCACTGCCTCTGTGTTTGATAGGTGTAATGGCTGGAAGTTATTGAAAATGAAGATTTTCTGTTCTGGGCCCAGTCTCTAGTCTTGTTTAGGTCAGGATCAATAATTCAGAGAAAACTGGGTGTTGTTCCAGTAGCCTCAGATATTCTCAGTTAACCATATGCAGCCTTGGAAGGGGTGGGAGCATGCCTACTGCCAGCAGAACTTTAGGAGATTTCATCTGTTAAGCTTTGAGGTCAAAAATTAATATATATGAACTGAGGCTTTTGTCAAATCTCAGAGTATTCCCATGTGTGTCAGGTGTCTATTTACTCATGAAAATGGTAAAACAGACACCTGACAAACAATAAATGAATGCCTGACACATGCCAAATTTCATGATAATTAAAAAAAAAAAAAATAGCTGCCTTTCCTCTCTGTTGAAGAATAGAAATCCACTTTTCTCACCTTGTTACCCCTCTTGATGCAGCAGGATATCTCATTTGAAGTTGTTGGCAAGGTCCTTTTCATGGGAAAATTTTCAGGGATGGTTTAGGCAAAATGTTACATGATCTCTTCTGGTCAGAGGTAAGAAGTAAAGCAATTGTCAGTTTTAGGTAGGTCTGGATGTCCAGCTCAAAACAGAAGTGCAAGTCTGTCCAATTTGTTTTTCATTGTGGAACGCACATTTGTTTGGATTTTTCTTTCTTTGTCAGATTTAAAAGACACCTGTATAATAATTTAGGAACAGCACCACAGACACAAATGTTCCCTGTCATCCTGCAAAATGAACTGAGGAGTTTGTGGAATTGCATGTGTTTCTCAGTCAGTAGTTTTGCATAGATGTATGAGCCCAGATTTACAAAGGGCATATGTCGAATCAGAGAATGATTTCATTTGGAAGGCTCCTGGGAAAGTAATTTGCAGTTCAGTCCCCTGCTCAAAGCAGGGATAACATTGAAGTTGGATTCTATAACTGATCTAGGCAATCTGTTCCAGTGATAAACTTCTCTCATTCTGGATTTTTCCCGCCTCATCTCCAATTGGAACTTTTCTTGTAGTTATTTCGGACTCTTGGGTCTTGTCCTTTTGTATTACATCTCTGAGGATGCTAAATCTATTGCCAACTTTTCTTTAATCCCACTCCTTTTTAAATAGTGAAAGATGTTACTGTGCAGCATTATAGTCCTAAAGTGAAGTACCAAGATCTTGGCAAACAGGATTTGTAAATCTGATAAAGCTTCATAAATCTTTATTAAATAGAAAAAAAAAAGATCAGCCTCCAAGAGCAGAATTTATGGAGTTGAGTGTGGAATCTTGCAAAGTCAGGAGGAGGAAAAGGGATATGTGATATCCCAGCTTTCATGCAGATTAATGCAGTTGTGTTCAGCTCTGAAAGATGTGCTGTCTCTGTGTAGTGGCCACAAAATCCACCCTTAGGAATTACTTTTCCTGTTTAGAATGCAGGTTTGGGATGTAACTGAACCTATAATGTTTCTTAATTATCAGTATGTTACTGATAAACCAGTTAACAGATTAATTAATCTGGTACATATCAGTAGGAATCACAGTTCTGTGATGCTTTACACACAATTGAATGCAGTTATTGAGTTCTACCACATTTTTGCCTATAGATTGCACCCAAATATTATTGAATTGCAGTTTTATAACCCTTCACTTTAACCTCTCACTTTACTTCATAATAAATTTGCAATCCTGTCACCATTTTAACTTCTTGCTTCTAGTTTTTTTGGATTTAGACCTTGTGGAAAGTCCACTGGATTTCCTAAGGGAACCTTAGGAATCCTTCCCTCTAACATCCTGGCAGCCTTTATTAATGAAGCAGCTCAGCTTCATTGTAGTCTGTGGGCATCTGCACTCCTTTCAAAAGATCTGCCCACTTTTGGTCTTGAACTGCCTTTATAAGTTTTAATTATTTCTCACATTTCTAGACTTTTTTTTGCTGCTCTTCTATATCCCTTTCTCTGCCCACTCTCAAAGAAACAAGCTGCCCTTTAAATACTATTTCCCCATTGCTTCAATTTGCCACATCCATTGGCAGATTTCATATCTCTGAAACATGCTCCTTGATAATCTTGGTCTTAAGTGGTGTAATTTATGTTGTTAGATGCTCGTCGATGTCAAAGATGCTACACTTTTCAAAGATTTCCAATACTGCCTTGCAGTTATCTATTTAATAGCAATTACATATTCTTTATTTTACATATTCTCTAAGACATGTCAGTCCACTTTGGCCTTTATTCCCGTCTACCTGGTTTTAAGTGTGCTGTATCTCTATTCCACTTTCTATTAGCTCTTTCTTGGTTCATATGCAAGTGGACATACATGGTTTTTCCACTCTGTTTTTTTGGTCATTAAGTATCCTGCTTACCAGGGAGCAGGGTGGGCCAGCTGGTCCCTGAGGGAAGAGGAGCCAGGTGCTGAGCATAGCAAGGTGGGCAGGGCAAGGGCTCAGTCCCTCCTCAGCAGCACTGTCTCAGAGCTGGCCCTGAGCAGAGGTAGCCAAACCTTCAGAAGATGGGGTGCTCTTAGCTCCCTTCCAGTGTTGTCTCTCAGGTGTTCCATCAGAAATCATTGATTGTGGCAACTTCTGATGATCTCCCCATTCTCCTGCAGAGACTGTCTAGTCCTCCATCAGAACCTCTTGCTTGAAGTGTCAGTTCCTCTCAGATTAGGACCAGATGCTTTTCTGTTTTTTGAAAAGATGGTTAAATATTAACTCAGATTTAAATGGTGGGAGTTTAATTACATCTTGCATATATGTTTGCATCTTTCAAGGTGTATTTTAATGATAATTTCTGATAATATTACAACTTTGCAAACTTTTGCAAGGTTTTTAAAAATGTGTTTCTTTCTGTTTCTTTTAGTATCTCCAGAAGCAATTGGATTCCTGTCTGCAGTCGGGGTGTTCATTATTCTCATGTTGCTACTTTTCCTATATATTAATAAGAAGATGTGTATTGAAAATGTTAGTGGTTTCCCAGATCTTGATTCAGGATACACTACAAGAAAGAATTCACAAGATAAACTTTGTAAGTATCCAACACACAGTGTACTAAATTTAATTATAAGAATGCACATTTTTACAAGGATGTGGCAACACAACAACGTTGACTTTTCCTGTGACTGCAGTATGTGAAAGGAGCAAACCTTTGTATGCACAAGCCACAGAAATTCAACAGCTATATAACCAAAGAGTTTGCATTTACTTATGGGGAAATACTTCTCTTGCACTCTGAGAATGCTCTTAAATGTATTTTAAACATTTCAAAATTTTGTATAATTAAATCTTTTCAGGTAAATTTGTGAATGGGATTATTGGATTTTCACTCAGCCTATTAAAACCCTTTGCCATACTTTTGGACAAGGTCTTGCTTTTAATCACATGGAAAATAATTTTAAAGAATAATTTTAATTGTATCTTATATCTGAGTAACACATTAATGAATATCTTTTAATACAACAAGATCTTTAAGGATCATGGAATGAAAGAAATTATCTTGAAAAAGATATTGAGGGTTGGTAAAACAACCTCTTTCTAGTTTTGTACTGTGAAAATTGAACAGGCTTTGTTAGCTGACTTGAAAGAGACAGGTACCAGAGAACAGAATGTGAAATCGAAGAGGCCTTCTTCCCCTCTACCTCTCTAAAAGATGGAGCTAAATTTTTATTTTCAGTTTTCCAGGAAGCGAAAAAAAAATTCTGCCCAGAAATTGTCTGTCATACTAACTTTCAATTTTGCTACAAAACAAGTCTTGATATTCCAAAATATCTTACCTTATGTAAAAGACAACAAATATTTTGGGGTGAAGAAGTCTCCGTGATGTGTGTTGTGTTACGTTTAGAGCTTGTTTTAGTGTGACATTGATAAAAATTTAAATGTCTCACAACTTCTTCTTCGCAGGTTAGAATAAAAAAAAATCACCTCACACAGTCTTGTTTTTGAAAATAATGAATTTTATTGTGGCTAGTTGGTGCTGCAGTTGATGAAAGACTATGGTTTTGCTGGTTGATTGTGGCTTCATTTCAAGATATTTATTTAGCTGTTTTGTTATTATTATTGAATGAAAAGAGAAAAGCTGCAACTTCCCCTGGTAAATGTATTGATTTTTGAGATAGCAAAGGCAAATAGCTCTGAAATTGAAGCTGGAGAAACAGAGATGATCAGTTTGTGAAACAGAGGACCTCTCAGTATTAAGAGCTGTTGCTGAATAGGCTGGAAAAATGGCGTTTTTTAGAAACCTTCACCAAAACCTGAGCCTTCCCTCTGTGTCTTCCCTGGTGGACACGCTCAGCAGTGCTGTGGATGACCTGGCCAGTGTTGTTGGCGAGGTTGGCTACTCTGTAGCTGACTCAGTGACAGAGCAAGTAACGAGCATGATCAATGGCCTGCGGGCAGAAGATGGGCGCTCCAAAACGCAGAGTGATAAACCTGTGGAAGGCAGAGAGGAACACACACAGTCGTTAACTCATCCTCAGGAAATTAATATGAAAACAAAGAGAGGTGCTGCAGAACATAAAGAGGCTCATAATTCTGATTCGTTAGATTTTGTAAAAAAAGGTACAAGTCAAGTTGGAGTATCTGACCATGTCTTGAACAAAAACCAGTTAAGAGGCACAGATCATAATAATCCTCTCAGTGATACAGAAGTACTGCAGGATTTGAAGACTATAGGAGGACCTTTTAAAAGGGAAGTAGTAGGGGGAAATGAGGGTTTTGTAAATGATAAGTTCTTGAAGGATAGTAATCTGAAAAGTAAAAAACTTACAGTGGAGCAATCTATTGAGGAGCAAGATAATTGTCTATATCCAGTATCAGATAATTTGAAGAATCATGAGCATAAAGAAATCAAACCACAGTCACCTGGACTTGATTTTAAAGATTCTGATAAAGTGCACAGTATGAATGTTCCCCAAGATTTTGAAACAAAACAGAAGGAGAAATTATCAGACTCCACCATGAAGAAGATGCACAATGACCATCCCAATTGCCTTAATGAAATCAGAGAAAAGAAATCTGAAGCCTTCTTAGAGAGAAAAAGAAAACCCATCTCAAAAGATGAAGACAGTGTGTCAACTGCAATTGCAAATGAGGGTAAAAGGAAAAACTCAAAGAAATTAGAAAGAGAGCTATGTAATAAGAAGACAGCAGGAAAAGGTGAGGAGTCTGTCAGCAAACTGCATTCTTCAGTCTTTCCTGAAACTTATGATATTTCCTACTCTTTTCACCTAATTTATACATTTAATAATAGGATTTCCTGTGAGTGAAAGTAGGTTTGTTTCAGCGCTTCATTTTCTAATTATGTTGGTATTTCTTGGAAGTTAATTACTTTCCAAAGTATTACTTAAAGGAACTGATTAATAAATGCCTTTTCTATGTTCTAACTTTATTCTTTCTCTATACAGTTTTTCTTGCTTTCTAAGCCTTGTGTGGTTTCTGCTGAGAACTATGAATTAATTAATACTGGAAATGAATACTGGTTCTGTGAAAGTGATTTTTTTATTTTCTTTTTAAAGCAATGCATAAGATGTGCTATGACGATAAAAAGAATAACTTCTTTTGCGTTTACATTACAGTAGATCTTCAGAATATTTCTGGGATACTTATGATAGTGATTTCAAGACACAATGAGGAATGAGAAACAATAAGAAATGATAATTAAGTGATTTTAAGTATAGAAAGAAGTGAATGAGGCTTGTCTTAAAGTTGAAGTCTTAAAAGAAAGCCTGTGTTGTTGTTATGCATACTTTGTGTGCCGTCTTCAACATCCAATCTTAGTGTGATAAGGGAATTGTGGTAATAGTTTGTGAGTACAAAGTAAAACCTTGCAATTTTACATACTTCTGTAGGCTGCATAGTAAATTTTTAGAAAGCAACACATGCTTTTCCAGAGGTGCTGATTCTGTAAAGAAATGAATTATTTCCCAATAGAAACCCATTTCTTTTTCTTCAGTTGTGTGTGTTTTCCTTATCTGAAAATTTCAGTTATCTGCTTTGTTGAGTTTTGGTTTGGTTTTGTTTGGTTGTTTTTTTTTTTAAGTTTGAATTAGGAGTGTTTTCCATGTTCCTATGATTAACTATGATCTTATCTATTTCTTTACATAAGAATATATTTGTAAGGTATATTCTCTCAAAAATGGCATTTAGGTCCCATAATAAGTAAATCAATAGCTTTCAATAGGTTAATAATTGCTCATGACCAGTGAAATAAAGGAAAGGTTTTGCTAAGAACATAAATTCTCCTAGGCAAGTTTCCAGATAAGATATAAAAATAAAATGAGAAGTGGCAAGAAAAGGCATAAAATGGAGTTGTTTTTTTTTCTTTTTTTAATGTACAGGAAGCTATTTTTTCCCGAGAAACTGAAACTGATCTGCTTTGTAATTTAAAAAAACTGCATGGATAGCTTATGTTTAAACTCTGAGGAAGTTTTTAAGTCCTCTGAAGAGGTCTTGCTTCATGACTTATAATAATGGTATACATTCTCATTTTTTATGATAGGAACTGGAGAAAAATTAAAAAACTGCAATCATTGAGAACTTCTGGGTGCTTACAGAAGTCAGTGTATTATTAGAGACATAACTTTCAACTCTTCTTTCAAACATGTTGCTGCCATGTTTTATACTATTCCATTCTTTATGCAGGCTGATTAATGAACCTGATTTCATATTTGTGAATACATTTCTTGTAACGTTAAAGGATGCACCAGTTACTGTTGTCTAGCACTGTATTTTAGGCCTGGTATGCTCTGCTTTAATTATAGTTGTGGAAATCTGTAGAAGTTTCAACCTGACAGGTTTCAACCCCTGGAGGGCTGTATGAGATACAAAATTTTACTCCGTGTTCCTTTTTCTGGGCAGCCTCTTGCAGTGAACATTTTAGCCAGAATATATCCTACTTGGTGTGATATTTTCGGTAAATGGTCACTGAAATTGAGCTTGCTTTATAGCCATCCATAAATGGGAAGAACCATATCTGCTAGACTTGAATTAATAGTCTAGAGTTGAAAGATCTAGTTGCTCCTTAGAAGCTTTTTAGGGCACCATTTTTCCTACAAAAAGTAAATTAAATTGATGTACACATTGTGTGTAGAGCTGGTAGCCCCACATCCGGTTAAGGTTTTCTGACAATTTCCATTTCAAGACCTTATTATGAGTTTCCTAAATGGTGTGCCAAATTTGAAAGAATTGTGAAGAAATTAGGCATTCTTTCTGTCTGAGATCCTATTGTTTGGTTTTTTCCTAAGTTGTAGTTTAAAATCTTTAACTGTTTCCAAAAATAGGTTATGGGGAAAACATGCTGTGTATTTGTGCAAAAAAAAAAAAGTAGATTTCACCGCAGCTTATCAAAGATGCTATGGCACTTTTGTGTATTGGAATATGTTCTTGAAATGTGGGAGAACACTTCTCCTGTGTCAGAGGTGCCCATGTTCTATGAAAAAACACCTAAGTTTGACAAAGTTGTAAATTTTTGAGAAGTTTGCTTTTTGAAAAGACATGGTAAACACTTCTTATACTTTGCTTGTTAAATTCACTGACCATCCCATTTGCACTCATATGCTTCATTGGGGGGATTGAAGAACGGAGCAGGTCTTGCCCTGCCTTTGGTACTTATGGTTACTGAGGGACACTGGGAGTTTGAACAAAAGAATTGAGAATAAAGATATTCTATGTGAGGACAGACACTTCCTGAACAAATAGGAGCTGATGCACGTGGTAGATTGGGATTTGAACTAGGAAGGGTGACAGCTGTGGAGAGAACTGATAACTTCATATGGAGGTGGAGAGACTAAAGGTGAAAGACCAAGGTTGCATAAGTCGTTGGTTAGGTGCAAGTAAAGTGAATTTGGGATTGAATAGCCCAAGAGAATAGAGGAAATCACCGTAAGAAACCAAAAGTGGGGCTTGGAGCAAGAACTTGGAGTATGGGACTGGGAGGCAGGAACTTGGCATAGGGTTCTACTTGTATAAATGTTACTTTCCAAAAGATTTCTTACCTAAGCTTGCAGTGGAGGTTTTTCTGTATGAGTACCAGGGAGAAAAAGACCTCTACGGGAAGTGATTCCTAAAAGTAGGAAGGATGGACCTCTGTAGTACTAAGAGGCAAACACTTGACTGTAAAAGAGGCCTAGATGGCTGGCATACATTGAGTTAATTTAATTTGAACTGGCTGAATTTTGAATGAGCTGAATCTCTCTTTTATCAGGAATACCCGGCCAGAGGAGTGAGACTGACTGGGCATGAAGACAGACGCTAATGGAAGTGGAAATGCAGATCTGGAGCTGAGGGCCTAAAAGCAGGGAGGGGAAAAGCAGTTGTGTGTGGCTGGATAGCATGTTAGACAACATTCCCTCAGATTCAGGAGCTGAGAAGCAGCATTACAGGCTCAAAGCTCTGCTGGTAATGGAAATGCACTGACAAATCATATACCGTAGGTTTGCTCTCAGAGTAGAGGTAATGCTGACTTCTGAGTTTACATGAACTCTTAACTCCTGTTAGATTCTGAGATCTGCAGAACCTCTGCAAGGCATGTTAAATTTGGGCAGAATCCATTTGAACTTTGGAAAAAGGGAGGAGGAAATTTTCCTTTTACAGAAATAAAAATACAGCTAATCTTTGATTTGTGGGACAAAGTCATGCTTGAGATGTAGTTGGAAAACGTTGGCCACAGGAGTGGGCACTGCAGAACTGCTATAAAAGAAATTAACTAGATAATTTTTTTCCATGTTATTTTTGCTGTTGCCAGATGTTTGCAGTAAAAAATCTGCATTAATTTCTGTTACTGAACAAGGAGCTGTTTATTGTAAGTTAAATAAAATTGTGCATGCAAACATCTTCCACTAGCATTTTCCCATTTGTTATTGTGAGTTTAAGCACTACTGTCATAACTATCTAAAGATGATTTTGTTGTAGGCTTCTTTCTGTAAATCAGTTTAATTTCTATGCTATGCTACATGCTCACAGCGAAAATCAGCTCCTGTAGGATCAGGAGCTGCTTGCTTGATATGTTAGGTATCCAAATGTGATATTGCAGCGGTGTTGGATTTACTTCACATAAATTATTTTTAAGCATTTTCCTACCTAATGAAGGGTTTCAAGAATGTCTATGTGCCGCCTTACATGAATTGATCTGTTTTCTGTTGAATAAGTGTTAGTATGGTTTTTTGGGACTTAATGATCTTTCAGGTCTTCTAGAAAATGAGAACAGCTCTCAGCAATTACAAAATCACAATGCTTGTAATTACAACAAGATATTTTTAAAATATTACAGAAATTTTAATTGAAATGGCTTAAATATCTTCAATGATAACCTCTTATGGTTATTTTCTTGTCTTCTATTTTGAGCTGTAGTCGATTTGCTTTATTTTATTCAAACAGACAATTCTTATATGAGTAAAGACCAGCATGGTTCATCATCTGAGAGTGAAGATGAAGCACTGGGTAAATATCATGAGGCCTTGTCTAGAACCCAGAGTTCCAGGCTGCCAGTGGTGGATGGCAGACAGCAAAAAAACTATGTATGGGAAACCAGACAAAAATATAGTCCCCTGTCTGCAGAATATGATGGATACAGTAGTGAAGCCTCAATAGATGAAGGTAAGAGTGATTTAAAAGCCTTCCTTTTGTTCCAAATTTCAGAATTGTGTTCTGGATAAGTAATTCCAAGACAAGAGCAGCTTGGCTAGCAAATAGTTAATGTCTGCAAGAAATATCCAGACACCTCTTATATTAGTGCATGCTCAAAAAAAAAAAAAAAAAGCACACACTTGTATACATTTTTCCAGAAATACTACAAGTGATAATATCTTGTTATATTAAGTTTCATTTAATTTTATCATTATTCATTTCATTTTTGGGGCAATTTAAGCTGTTTTGATTTAGGAAGGGAACATGGCAACTCTTGTTGAATTTGTGGTATTATAAATACGAAGAAGACATGTCTTTCTTATATTGATAAGCTGTTCTAACAGCAAAGTAAATTGAATTGGTTATTGGCTACAGTGCATATGGTCATTGCAGTGTGCATTTCTGGAATGTTCTGTATCTTTTCTTCTCTTGAAATGACAGAAAGAAATTACTACAAAGATTAGATTAATGTATTTTTCCATGGTGCTAGAAGTTGGATTTAAACAGTGGATGTTTTCTTATATGCTATACATGTCTTGATTTTAAGTTGGGGTGACAGCTTGATGTAGAGGCTGAGAATTCTGCTGTCAATATTTTGTCAATATGCTTTTTGTATTTGAAAATAATTGTGTGAGAACTGTGGCTGTAGCCAGTTTCAAGCATGAAAAGTGAACTTCTCTGAGAGTTAGATAAAAGTCAGATTCTGGTACAGGTGTTGGATTATAGCAAGGTATTTTTGGTCTTCCTTTAAGTTAAAATGCAAGAGTCTTTTAGTGTTTGATGTTTTCTACTAAAAAGTGGATACACGTAATTAAAAGATATTTCACTTTAAATGTTGTATACAGTCCAGAAGGGCTTGAAAAAAATTAGAATTTCTACCATTTGATATAATTAAGTTATATAAAAGTCTATTTGCTGTTGAAATTTGAAATTAGTACATGGCCATTCATGATTCCAAGCTAAGACATGAAGGACATGAAAGCCATATTTCAAGTAAGTTGCAGAGTAAAAGGATTCTCTTTTGATCATCAGAAAATTAGTTTCTTTCCTTTGCTGTCAAATTGTGCGAAGGCAGGTAGTCTGAGTTCCAGCAAGTAGTGAAGGAGATGCAGAAGTGAGGTCAAGTGGTAAAAACTGATCCTTGAATACTATGATGGAGAAGGAATAGGGATAGTAAAAGCATGTTTGGTTTTGATGTCTGCTGAGATCTCTCAAGTGTTGGTGGGAGGAATGTGAAAGATAAGATACTGAGGGTTTTTTATGGCTTCTTCACTGTTGGGAAAGAGTGATGATGCAGATTAACAGGAGATGAAAAAATTATTAGCAAATAATACCAGATATGAATTATACAAGAATTACACAGGAGGACTCCTTTTCAGATATCTAGAATAAGATATTTCTCTCTCTACAGACTACTGAGGCTAGTTGTTGAAATAGCCATAGTTATATGTTATTCCTCTTCTTACTTTGTAATTGCTCAGATTTTTTTATCTAATCTAGTTCATCTTCTCAGTGAAATGTCCTGAGTTCATCTGAGCTTTTTACTTTGGCCTTCTAGGATGTAAGCTTCAAAGGCATTGTGCTAGCCTGTATCCAATTTTTTTTTTTAAACGATGGTGTTCCTTATCCTTTTAATTCATCAGAATTCTTAGTTACTGATTTTTATCTGGGGAATGATAGTTTCCAGTCTGGAAATTTGTATCAGGATTACAGTCTAAGACAAAAGAACCTTTTTTGGCAAGTCCAAATATTGCATCCAGAAAGTTACAGTTGTTATCCATTCCTTGTTTTTTCTTATTCTTCTATTGCTAAATATATCTGTCACCAGGTGCTATTCCTTTTCAATGCTCTCTCCATTCTGGAAGCAGGCTGGATATAAATGCCATTTTTAAGTTTATTGTAATAAAAGAACATTCAAGGTTTAGAAGCAAAAAAACTTGTAAAACAAAAGCTATGAAAACATTCTAACTTAAAAACTTAAATTTTTTAACGACATACTTGTACTTGCACAAAAACTTTAATAATGTCAGTATTTTACTTTTGCTGCTGCTTTTGAGAACATTCTCTTTCCACATTTTACAAGGAGTGGAGAATAAACCATTGTTTTTTTGAGAGCCTGCAAGCATTCTACACCGTATGTTTGGCAAAATGCTTGCAAATTAAGGTGAGGAGTTTGTCTCATTTTATTAATCCATTATTCCCAACAAAATTATGTTCAATACTATTAAAAAAAAGTTTTGGACATGGTAGCAGATTAAAAACCTAACATTTTTCACTTCTCAGTGACCTGAAGGTGGCATACGGGAATAATTAGTGTTAGTACTTTTTATGTTCTTGCTAAATTACTTCAAAGACTCTTTCCACAATGATAAAAACATTTTAGAATAAAGGAAGAGACAGTGTATGCCTTATGTGATGATCATTACAGAGGGAAAGCTACCCAACATAGAACTTCGATGAAAAGAGGTGAAAACCTCATGAAGAAGACCTGCAATCAGAAATAAAGGAGAGATTATTACTACCAAGCTGTTCATATATGTTCAGAGAAGCAGTTCACTTAACAGATGATGTTAAAAATCTCTGATTCTGAGGGGGGAGCATCAGCATTCCAGATGTTTCAGTGTGATTTTTAAAAATGCAAAGCTTTACTGTTCCTTAAACTTGGAAAAATATCTATAGAAGACTTGATGCCATAGGAACGCTGAATTTTTTTGTTAAATACTTGGCTTTTGTGGACATTGAATTACTTTTTATGAAAAGTGTAAAGACAGATGATAGAACCATTTCTTGACTCTTTTGTGGAACAAGCAGTGTGTTCCTGTGTGCTTTGTTTAATATGAGAAAAAATTGTCAGTGCATTTGACTTTGTGTGCTTCTGTTTTCTCACATGTAGTTTATCATTTCTACTTCTAAGTCTTTAACATTTTGGCTATGCTTCTGTTGTAAGGCACTGATCAGTCCATATGTTGAGCATATAACACTTGATAGTGTTAAAGTGAAGTGATGAGAGAACAGAATTAATTTTTGTCTCACCACTGTTTTTCTCCTGCTCATTGCCGGTAAAGCAGCCCCTGATCATTAAGAATATGGACAAGGGGGAGTGGTTTTAAGGAGATCTGGAAGATGTACTGAAAGAGAGTAGGTTTAGATTAGGTATTAGGAAAAAAATTATTTTCTGTGAGGGTAGCAAGGCACTGGAACAGGTTGTCCAGAGAAGCTGTGAATGCCACATCTCTAGCAGAGTTGCAGGACAGGTTGGATGGATTTCTGAGCAACTGGGTCTGGTGGAAAGTGTCTCTGTCCAGGGCAGAGAGGTTGGAATGAGGTAGTCTGTAAGGCCCCTTCCAACACAAACCAATCCATGATTCCATGACTTTGTGCATTCCATCAGAGATTGAGTAGTATGAGTAATGAAACTGATATTTAATTTTAGAAAATTTTGAATTTCTCTGTTGAATTTTCTCTTCAGCATCTAATCTCTCTCACGTGTTCTATTTTGCAATGGTGAGCTGTGTGTTTTCAAAGGAGTCAAGAAACAGTTTTGCTGATAACTGTTTACTCTGAACTTCTCTTTTTAAATTCATTTGTTTAGATGTGTGTACTTAACTCTGCATACACAAAATTTAACAGAGACAAAAATATAATCTTGTCTTTATTAATACACCCTGTATGTTTTGCTTGCCTTGCTAAAAATGTGTATGGTATGAATATGTTTGCATAATTCAGACCACCAGAATGTCTGAACATATTATTTTAAGGTGTGCTTATTATCAATTCTGTACTTAGTTTATTACATCCATTTTCTGCTGCATGCCTCTAAAAGCATCATATTCTGAAGCCTGAAAAATTGTGTTGTGTGTTTTCATAGCATTCTTTTCTCCTCTAGATGGCCATATTAATCTTTCTTTTCAGCATATTTGTATAGAACTCACATGGAATTTTGTATAATGTTTTTAATACTGAAATGAAGAAAGCTTTATGATCTACAGGCTTTGTTGGTGTATTTTCATTATGGAATGTTCTAGTAGCACTTTCGGTAATTCTGTGCAATTCAGGGATTCAAATTTTCATTCACAAATACCTGCTTATGGCCAGTGTCTGATGTACTTTATACATTTGTACTGCACATTTGATGTGTTTAGATTTTTGCATGTTTTACATATAGATACTCAAAATGAAACATAAATTACTACTGTGTGTGGATACAAGTATTTCTATAGACTGTAAGCCATTGTAAATATAAAACTTTCGCAGTGAAGTCCCCATGGACAGGCTTAATTCCAGAGTGTCACTAAAGAAAAACCCTAATTCAATAGAAAATCAAGTTGATGACAAATGTCAACATTAGAAGTAAAATGGTACAAAGGTTTACACCTGAAATTTTCAACTCTTGCACAAAAGACCAAAAGTTTTTAGCCTAAGAAAAGAGAAACATGTAACTACAGGATGTGTCCTCAACCTCTGTGCTTAGGTCCAGAGTTCCAGGGTCAGCTTGAAATTTGAAATCTTAATTTTGTCAATAATATTATTTTTGTACTTTGTAATATTATCCAGTAAAGTATGGATACTTACTGAAGTGACCTCTTTTTCCTTTTTTCCTGTTTTCCTGACAAAACTTCCTTTTAGGTTTTTATAATGTATATCCTACTTCTTACATTATTTCCTACCATTTCAGTGTTAAATATGTAGTATTGTCTTTATGTCCTCCAACTATTTGTGATATTTTGGAAGAGGGAATTAATATAGATTGTGATATTACACATTTATTTCAGAAAATAAAGAATAAAAAATAAGGGAGGGGGAAGCAAGCAAAACCAGTGCCGTAAGGTATTTCTGCTAACAAGGAATTTATGGATTGAAATAGACATCTAAATAAGGAAGTGTAAAAATTTTATATTTAAAATTGACATTAAATGAAAATTGGAAATCTTTGTATTTCATAGTAGAAATAGTTTTTAATATCTATATTAGGATCTTAAATGGGCCATGCCTTCTTAATAACTTGAATTTCAAAAAAACGTACAGTGTTATGTTGAATTGGCCTCTTTGTCTCCAGTAGTGGCTGCTTCCTCAACTTTGGAAAGTCAAGCATTATACTGACAAGTTGTTGTATTTTTAGTATCTCCATAAGCTTCATAGGCAATGTATTTTCTCTAAAGAAATGGTCACCTAAATCCCTAAAAGCTGAAGTTTTTAAACTTAGAAATGTTAGGATAAATATATTGAAATTACATTTTTGCAGGCAGATGTCAAAAACAATAGATGATTCTTTGCTTCTGAAATCAAGGTTCTCTGAATCCCCTGAGATGAGATAGGTAGAAGAGGAAAAGAAAACAATTTGGGTTTTTTCATTGTTAATTTCTTATTAATTTCCTAATGCTTAAAGCATTACCTCTTTAACTGCTATGCAAAATTCCTGATTAGGTGCAAGCAAGGAGAATTGATCCCATTTTGAGGCAAAGTAAGTCACATCATGAAGGAAAAAGGAGTAAGTTCACTTGGTTATTTAGAATACTTAGATGTATCTTATTTAGCTGTAGTTTACCAGTTCAGTACAATGACAGGTTCCATCTCCAGCCTGTTTTAAAATCTTTTTCTAACTTCTTAGTTGTAAAGCCCCCTGGCTGAAGACATGTTATTTCTGAGATTGGCCCAAGTGCCTTACATTTCACAAGGTTTTTTTGAAACATATGGAAGCACTAAAAGACTGCAGCGAGAAAACATAAGTTCTCTTAAATGAGAATCTGCTGCTCTAGCAGGCATATGCTACTGGATTTTATCCATCTTTTCCATATTGTGAAGGTAGAATATGGTTATTTTTGAAGTTTATCTTCTCCCCTTCTATTCTTCTCTAGGCTTTTGGCACTTTATGTTGATGTGTCTGTGGACATATGTTTGCCTTGTTCCTCAGTGTCAATCTTCGCACGTGAAGGCGACTGTTCTTCTGGAATCTCTTGGATCTAATTCTTTATGCGGCTTTTTGTCTTTTCTTTCTCTCTTGTTAGTTTTCATGTCTCAGGAAAAGACTCCTCACTGAATTACTTAAAGTATGTATAGAGATTTCCTCTCCATATCTTTCCAGTGTAAACACTAAAAGCTCTTTCACAAGCATCTCAGAAGTGGTATAGAGGTGAATCTCCCCAGTCTGTTTAAGCAACCTGGCAAGTTTTCATTAGTAAATACATTCTGTGAAGGAGGATCCTACTTCTTCAGACTTACCAAATTGAGGTGAAAGCCTTTGGACAGGCTGAGAGAGGAAAAATGATCACTCAGTAAATTCCATGATAACCATATTTTTTGCAGTTTAGTTTCTATTACTATTCCTTGCATGTAAGTAGATCTATTTTCAACCCAAGCGTGAATGAAAACTTACTGTTTTAAATTATAGAGTGAGGGCCTCTGGATGGCTGTATTGTGTTCAGCAAAATAAGTCCACAAAGTTCTCTCAGAATTAGTCTCCCTGTAAATTTCAGGTACTAAGAATTACAGGCAAAAAAGATGTCTGACATAGAAAAGAACTGTGTACTGGTATTCACACTGGAGGACTGAGAGCTCAGTTGAATACTCAATCATAGTTATTTCTCTTCTTTTTCCTTTAAAGGGCCTTAAATAAATAAATTCAATGAAAAGAGTATTTAGAAAGAAGGTGGCCACCCGCTTTTTTCTGATGTGTCTTTATTAGATTACCTGTGAGATTTCTCTGGTGTAACACCTATTGGAAGTAAATACTCTTTTTGTCCTGCAACTTTGAATAGGCTTAGAGCTTCAAATAATACGTTCAGGGTACTTTGAAAAGGTCTTTAGTGAAGAGATTTAAGACAAGTCTTAAGACACCTTCAGACCAGTATTTCTAAGTGCTTCAGAGAGTATTTTGAAGGCTGAGTTGTGTCGCAGCTCTGAATACTCCAGATACTCATACTTGTGTATCTTATCTGACAGTACTTGTGTACCATCAATTGATGTTATTGATGTACTTCTTGGAGATTTTGGGGGATCTTTAATTTACAGTATTTCTTTCATTGGTCTAGCTTACTTATTCTTGTTTTTCTATTATGTGGGCATCTACCCCTGACATTTTTTTTATTCTAGGAGTAGTTAAAAATTTTCCTGTAGTACAGGAGAGTGCAGTGATGCAATACTAATGATACGAAGTTCTGGGTCCTGATCATGTGTGTCTGCCTCCTCTGCGTAATTGAAAAGAGTCTTCATTGGCTTCAAGCCCTTAACAATTGAAGAATGATGATATCTTGTGATTTTGAAGCTTCTGGGGAGTGTGACTGTCAAATCTATTGCTATATCAAGGGAATATTTAAGGATAGTTTTGTAAAAAAGATACTTTGTAATTCAAGGACCTACAGAATAGTGTCTAGAACTAACCTGATTTGCAGCGCTTTCTACCTATGTGTGTGATGCTGTGGGTTTGGGTTTTCTTGTAGTTTTCCTTTAGTCAGGTTTTTGCTTGGGGTTTAGTGGAATTTTTTTGAGTTCCAAAGTAGCTTCCTAGTGCATTATGACAGACCTCTATTGTTCTTCTGTAATAGTGGAAGACAGTTCTCTTAAGTGCTTAAAATTATGATGCGTGTTTCCACAAAATATACTCAACTGAGCATTGCAGAGACTAAGGTGATTTAGAGATTAACTCTTGCTGTCTTTTATTCTGTTTTGCAGAATTCATGTATTTTTTTCCTTCCCAAGGAAGTGTAACCATTTGTCTTGTGAGAAGTTCCTGATAGAAAGGAACTTTTCTTGTAAGTAATTAGGCTATGATCATGTTAGGTTAGCTTCTTTATGTGTATGAATAGCATTCATGCATAATGTTTACAAATTCTTGAGTCCTAGAATAGACTGAATTCACAGATGGGGGTAGAAAGTACATGTGCAATTCAGTATTAGTCATGTAATTTTCTTGAGGAATATTATGGAGGAAGCAAGACATAAGCAGGAGATTTAAATGCAAAGGAGATCCATGCCTGAGCTGAAACACAGTTTGGAAGAGAATGGATTTACATTGAGGACTTGTGAGTTTAAAAGCCAAATAGGTGGTGTCAAAGTTGTGCACAGTCTTTTCAACCAAAGGAAGTATATGAAAGTGCTTGATACAATGAATTTGGGTAATTCTGAAATCATGGGTTTACCCTGTGATGAGCAGCAGAGATGCTGGGAAAAAAAAGGTGCTGTTAAAGTGTGCATGTCACCTACTGCTGTGAGAAGAAACCTGGTAACAAAACTCAGAGTTAGGGATGATGACAGAATTTTCCACAGAAAAATTATTTTTCCAGCTAGACCAACTCCAAAGAGGAGGAAAAACTGTCTTCCAATGGGAAAGGGCTTTTTTTCAAGATCTGCACTAGTGAGCAGAGCAGTCTCTCAAATTATGTTCCTCCTGCTAGCATCTTGAAGTCTTTGAGGAAATACCCTTTTCATTGATGTAAAGGCTTTGAAGAAAGTCACCCTTAGCAATGTGATATTTCTGAAGTGATGCAAATCATACATTAATGATAACAAGGAAGTTTCCATTTTATTGTAAACTTACTCTTTTAATAGCTGTCTTATCAATTTGAATCTGGAATTTATGGGAAGATCATTAACTTGGAAAAGTTCAGACTGAAACAGTGACTGAAATAGTTCGTATTTAAAATAGAGCTCTACATTCATAAAATGTAGAACTGCTTTGTGATATAGACACAAGAGATAGTACTGTATCAGCAGTAAAGATCATTTCCTTGATGAACCAAGTGCTTTTGCTGATTCTGAGGGTTCATGGCTCTATCATGGAAGGAGTGACTGAGAAAAAAGCTTGAACAGTAGACTGGAAATCTCTGTGTAGACATTATTAGGTACATTGGAAAAAGGAATTTTACCCAGTACCCTACTTACCTCCTGAGAACAGTCATGCTGCTTGATTAGCACAATGGAGCAGTTTGGGTAAATATGAGAACTGAAAACTAGAACAGGTTTCATAGAATGGAATCATAGAATGTTGTGGGTTGGAAGGGACCTTAAAGATCATCTTGTTCCAAACCCCTGTCATGGGCAGGGATTCCACCCACTAGATCAGGTTGCCCAAGGCCCCATCCAACCTGACCTTCAACTTTACATAAGAATATTACAGAAGAACGGCTTACCAATTCTTCCTCCATAGCAGCTGTGGATAAATGTGGATAATTTTTTCTTACCTTTAAAGGTTAAAACCAAAGGATTTTTAACTCTAGTCTGAAACTAACGTTTGCCTCCCAGTTGTGCCTTTTCCCTGTAGGTTAAGGGCAGGTTGCCATTTGGACTGTTTGTTTATATTCCGAGCACATTACGTTTTAACTTTCTCTTTGGTAAGAGAAGAACATTAGGGGTTTCTGTAACTGAACTCTTTTTCTGTTTTGTTGCCTAATGTAGATTATTTTCCTTATGCATATGTATCAGTTTCATAGACATGCTGTAACTATCTTGCAAGTATTCTCTTGGAATGGTTTAATGAATATTTTGTCCTTACACAAGTTGAACAATGTTACCATTTTAATCTGATAACAGGTATTTTATTGTTAAGATAACTATTTTCATAGCTGCTGTGCATATATTATTGGAGACTATATTGTATCCAATAATATAAACAACAATATAAAATTGTGTCTGTAGCTTCTGTGAAGGCAAAGATCTGTAATTTGTTTTCTTGCAAAATGAGTTCTTATTTGCTATTTGGAACATTTCTGTCTTATAAAGTTATCCTAAATTTTAGGAATTATTGGAATGCATTCCTTGGGGAGAGGGGTAAGCATGATATGTTATCCAACTTGAAGTGATTTTTTTGGTTTGTGTCCTTTTGGTTTGGGGTGAGCTTTTGGTTTTGATTTTTTTTGGGATGGGGTTGCTTTTTGCAATTACCTTTCCTCCACTGTATTTACAAGCTGGAAATAGATCCTTAGCTAATGTCATTGCCATGCTTCTGGTCATTTTGGTGCAGCTGAAGATTATCTGCTATGAAGGAATCATGATCTCATGAAAGCACATAGGAAAACTTAAAGGGAAAATTATTTTATTATGGAAATTCTGATTCTGGTCCTTTGAGAGAAGTTAGCAGACGTGCTTAACAGAATATAAGATTTTCTGTGTGGTCACCTATGCCCAATTCAATTAAAGCTTGATCTTTAAATTTGTAAATAGGAAATCTCGCTGCATTCACCTTCTCACCACTTAGTAGTTCAACAGCATGTGGTTTTGTGTATGTAGTGTACAATTTGCTTGAAAAGAAAAATACTAATGACCCAGCTCTCTATTTTGACCTTTGGTTTCAGTCTTGTTGAACCATTCTAAATTTTGTCCTTAAAAGTATTTTGTAAAAGATTTTCAATTATCATTATTTCCTAATTGTTTTAATTTTTAAAGAAGTTTTATTACATTCCTTTGCAAATATATCAATTTGTCAGATAAAGGTTAAAAATTAGATAGATTTTATTCATGTTAAAGTCACACCCAGCTTATTTAAAGGCAGCTTTGACTTAGAGTTGCAAGCCTGAGGATATTGATTTGAATTATGCATGACTGTCTGGTATGCAGTTCCATTAGCTTGCTGGATGGATAATGTAAACATGTTCAGAATTTTAAGTATCCTATATGAGCAGCAGGTTAAAAATAGAGCTGATAAGAGCATGTGTATCCGAAAAATCCAAATTTTGGAGAATGAAACTACAAAAGGTTCGTGTCTTCAAGAGCCTGACTTCAGGTGTGAATTTCTTTAATTTGAAACTGCTCAGCCCCAACAAGTACAGCTGATGTGTGTGATTTGAACAGGTGACATGGTTGCTGTTGGCTGCTGCAAAGCACTGACATCTGTACCAGAAAACACACTCACAACCAAAAGGCCCACTCTGCAACTTTTGGTGAAAAAAGAGGGGTTATATCTGTTCTGGTTTAAATTGGTCAAGATTTACTCTAGGGATCAGGCTAATTTCTTCGTATCTTCAAGGAAGATATGATTTGTAATAGTATTTGATTTTGCTCAAACTTTCTGTTGCTTTCTGTTCATGGTTATATCTGGTCAGTTGTTTGGTTATCTCTGTATTTTGCTCAGTCAGTAGTTTGGTAGTAGAAATAATGACTTCTGAAACTTTGTTTTTAAATCCTCAGCACTGTGCTAGTAGGATTTAAAAATAGTATCTTTTTAGAATTTTGCCCAAGTTCCTGTGGATTTTATTAGAAGATCCACTACTCTGGAGTGAAAAGTACAATGTCATCTATGTTACATTTTATAAAGATTAATTGTATTTTCAAGTGTTTCTGTTGCATCTGTAGCATTTGTGGCAATTTGATGAGTTAAATGAAAATCAAAAAAATGCTATTGCACTTATTTTCAACGTCTGAAGGATACAAACCAGAAAACTAGTCTAATTTTGCATTAATTTTTTCCCACCTTCTCAAAACTCTTTTGCTTGGAATCCTTTGTGTTTGGCTTTGTTAAATGCTCTACATAATGCCAGAGTGGAACTATTTTTAGACTATAAGAATGAGAGAGAATAATGATGTCTTTTCCTTGGACTTTACAGTTTTCGTTTACTTACAGCTTAATAGAGCAGTAATCCCATGAAAATTTGCAGGTATACATATGACTTAAAAGCTATTCTTGATTATGAAGTTGATTATAATGCTCTGACTTTTTTTTTTCTTTTCCTCTAAACTCTTGGTTGATGAATTGTATATCCACACAAGAATTTGGCTGGCGGATAATTCTTGGATAGTACTGGTAAAATTTGAAAAGGTGCTTTGTGTCAATGGTCACTTTCCCTCTTAGCTGAGGAATAGTTAATCTGTTAAGAGACAGGCATCTAATGCTCTCCTTCAGAGAAACTCATCATCCTGCTATTTGATAATAGCTGTTACCTCAAGTGTTTTCAGAGTGAAATTCCTTTCACTGGCAATAAGAAGCACTCCTCTCCACCAGCTGCTTGTCCTGGTGCCATTTCTTTCCTGTTAAGAGAAGGCACTTTAGACGAAGAAAATCTTTTGAAAAATAGCAACAGTAGCTGTCATAAGGGTTAAAGGCAATCTGTTGGCCACAGAAGTCTAGGGAACTACAGTGGCAATTTCCAGAGAACTTCAGTATCTTAAAAAGGAAGAACTTTAGAGGGATGGTAACAATGGTAGTGATTTCTTAAAAGAAGACTACTTTGCACTTTAACTCTTTTCAGAGAGGACTGGAGGAATCTCTTGTGTGTTTTTGTGCCCAGTGAAGATAATCCAGGAGAATATTATACAGAGGAGAAACAATAGCATGTGTAACAGTGAGCGTAATGGTCCGAGAAGTGAGCCATTCTGTAAATATCTCCACTGTTCCAGGTGCTCTTTTTTTTTTGTAAGTGATTCTGACAAAAAACTGCAGAACTGTAATATTTTGGTAGTGCAGACGGCTTAGCATAAATGCCACAATGTAGCAATCAATTTTGAGTTCCTTTTCCTTGTTCTCTAGCTTTTAGTTACTTTTAAAAGAAACTTTCAGAGGAAAAAAAAAAAAAAAAAAGAAGATATTTAATTCTAGCCAAAAGTTCACAGTAAAAGCATTATGTGGATTTTTTGGTCCCCAAAAGGAATTTTGAGACAGAAGTTAAATTTAAAGGTTAAAAGAAATCCAGAGAAATATAAGTCTAGCCTACATTGACACTTTTACAAAAATGAAAATATTTAATATTTCTTTACTTCATAAGGTAAAAAACTTTATGGAAAACTTGCAGAAAACTTGCAGAATGATGCAGTTATTCCATAACACAAGCAAGGGTAAGAGTCTGGGGTTTATGCATCAGTGTCTCTGGCTCAGATATTATAGTTCAGATTCTCTGTGTTTTAAAGCAGGGTTGAGCCTGTGGATGTGAAGAAACCAAGTAAGGTTTTTTTGTTGAATGTTTTCTTATAATACTTAGAGCAGCTTAGATAACTGAGGGAAAGAGGCAAGAGTGGCATTTGTCTACTCAATCTTCACTGTCTTTCTTGCTCTTAGTTGCCATCATGACACTCATTTATGCAGTTGATGTCTTTCCAATGATTTAATGCATTGGAAGCTGAGAGACAGTTCTGAGTCTCTACCAAGTTCGTGTTACAATAATTTGTTTTTCTTTCTGGTTATTCCCGTTTACTTTTCACACATAAATTCAGATTATGCTATCAGCACTTGGTTTTTGAATACTGTGTAAATTTTGCTGTCTCAGTGAGAGTCTCTTGTTTTTAAGAAGAGGTCAGAATACAAAAAGCATAATGGGAAAAATCTGTTTAACTGCCCTCTTCTACACTGAATAAGTACAAATTATTCCCAGCTTGTTGGAAAGCAATCCACACTTGAAAATGTCCATAAGAAATTGGTATAAAGAGGGAGTTTAGGGGAGTTCTATTTACTCTAGTTTATGCATAATCTCAGAGTTGCATGCAATGTTTCTGTGACTCCTTTCAGAAATGCTCATCGAGATTTGCCGTGTTTTACATCTTCTGTGGATATATTGATGTAGAAACACTTAAACTCTGCCAGCTCAAAATAAGCAGCAAACTCAGAATGATTGTGTACTCCCATTTTCATTTCAACACAGTTTCAGTGTTGGTCAGATTAATTTATGTCCGTACCTTTTTTTCCTTTTGTTTTCCTTGAGCAAAATTCCTGGATTTCAGACAGAAAAGAATCTGCTTGTTTATTTCATTACAAATGGTAGTATATGGCATACTTGAATTTTTTTTGGGGGGGGAATGGGGGGAGAGAGGAAGACAGACACTTGAAGGGGTTAGATATTCATCCTGTATAGATGGCTTAGATTCCTACTGTGCCAGTTTTCTGGTGTTCGATAAGGCACACAAAGCAGTTGTGGGAGAAAGCATATCACTTGTATCCATGGTAACTCGAAAGATACTTTGGAACTCAAAGGATGGAATAAGCCAGAGTAATAGGTCTCATTATAAGGGCAAAATACATAAAAGGTTCAGGCATATGCTTTTAATTAGTTGCCAAAAATAGCTGGAATCAGGGATGATGCAATGAAACAATAATTCATGGTGTTAGAAATGAGCAACACTTGAAATCTAAAAGATGTGCTCTGATGAAAGGCTTTATCTTACCATCTTATGGGTATTCAGTCCATGAATACTAATAGGTTTGCAATGGTTTCTTAATCATGCTTAGGACATGAGAGTGCACACTGATAAAAGCTCCTGCAGGTCTCATATCACTGTAAGTTTCTGAAGTTCCATAGTGATGTTAATTCTCGTGGCTGCGATGCATCTTCTTATCAATAGTATGTGCAAAGCATTCTCTCCTGTCTCACAAGGGTACTGCTGGAAAAGTAAATGTAATGTGTGCTTCTGTGTAGGGATAACAAACAAGTCGTTGAAAATGAAGATTAATTTGAGGTTAAAGATCCCATATTTTTCAGAATAAATAATTTTAATTAATTTTAAAATAGGAAGGTAAGCAATGGGGAAAAGTGTAAAAACTTGAATGGATGGACTAGAATTGAATACCAGAGAACAAAAATAGTGCAATATATGATGTACAAGATATAGGATATTTGAATAACCATTTTAATAAAAATATTTTAATACGGTGAATAATTTTGAAGTTTTCTATTTGAACATCAGTGTTTGTAAGGAATCCATCTTGTATTGCAGTGCAATTCTCCACATTATTTCCTCTGTTGCTATAGAAACTAATTCTAGTGCAGCTGTGATCGCTTATCAAAATTCTAATGTTTCAATAACCATTTCTTATTTTGAGTTATTTAAATAGCCTTGTCTTACTTTGAATCATACTGCACATTTCATCACTGCTGAATCGTTGACTGGTCAAAATGTTAATGCAAAATGATGGCAAATGCTTTGGGGTTGTGGTTTGGGTTTTTTTCCTTCTTTTTGCTATCTAAGCTATCATACTTATTGTTAAAGTTTGAATAACAAGTAAATTAAGGCTCTTTTCACTTGTAAAATTTTAGAGGTCAATATTTGCTGTCTAAATCCGCACTTTGTAATGCACATTACTTCCCCACTGTAGTGTTGATTATATTTAATATTTCATAAACCTTAAATGGTATGTGGCCATGGGGGCGTTTGTGTGTATGTATGTATGTGTGTTTACATATATGTGCGTGTAAACTATTTTTAGGATGCTTTGAACCTAAAAGTGCGTGTCTTGACATTTTCATTTTGTTGAAATAAAATTTTCAACAATACTGCAGTAGAACGGCACCAGTTAGCAAAGTATTCTGGATCTCTTTTGCTCCTTGTATTATTATTTGTTTCTTTGGGATTGGGTTTGGGGTTGTTTTTTTAGTGTTGGTAGTGGTGGGTTTTGGGGGTTTTTTTTGTGGGTTTTTTTTGGCGGGTTGGTGGTTGTCTGTTTGTTTCTGACAATGGAAGTGCTACGCTGGTAGGTCATACGTATTTCATGCAGGATGCAGCAACGTTCTAATTGTAACCCCTGTTGAACATCATTCTGCTGATTAGGTTTTCAGCTGTAGAGCTAAGATCTGAAAGCTTCACTGACACCAAATTATGAGGAAGGGTGTGATGATAATTGGCATGGAGACATGTGTTGTATACTTTTTGGTGCTGTAGCACAGCTACTGAAATGTTCCTATAGTACTTCTCAGAATAATCACCGACTTTCTAATGAGTGTACACTAATTTCATGTAGAGTGAAATAAATAATTTTCAATTTTGAAATTATCATACAAACATTTTGCAGCTGTAGCTGTCAGACTTTGATTACTAATTAACTGCTGTGCACCACCTTTAAGTCTCTTATTCTGCAAGCAGCATCAAACAGTAATTTCAAATTTGGTATATAAGTTTTTCCTAGTATAAGAAAAGTCAATGAGAAAAAAAGTTTGGTGGATAGGCATATTTTCACTCTGTGCCAATGGCTAGTAGGTTTATTATTGTGAGTGTGAGACCAGGACAACATCATTTTACAGATAGTGTTTTGGGAAGTTCAGTGTGTTGAAAAATGACTGTTCCTCGATTGTTCAGTGCTGTTGTTTGTTTGGGTGGATGACATGGAAGAGCAGCTCCTCTGCTATTTGCTTTGGGCTAAAACATCATGCTCTAGGTCTTAGGAGCCCTTCTGCAGCTTGTCCACTGTTTTCTCATCCTCATAAGCTCTTGCTTAGCTCTTACGGATGGTGCTGTGGCAGATTGAAAATATCTTTACCAGCCAGACTCATATTCATTTAGTCTTGTAAAAATGCAGAAAATTACCTATTTTGTGAATTGTATGACAGCTATGGAAACATAGCAACACCTACATCATACATTATATGTAAGCCTAGTAAAGCAGCTCATCTGTGACAGTGGGAGGTCTCAGAAGTGCCGCAAAGAAGTGCAAGAAATTTAGTTTTGAATAATTGTGTTTCTTTATGCCTGGAGAAACTTGTTTGAGGCCTTGCTGGTGTGAGCAGAACTGACTGACATGCTCCCTGCTGCTTAATCTGTGCCTTTTCTGTGAATTCTTTGCCCTCTTACTGGGTGTGTGAAGGGAAGATGCCTTGGTTTCGAAGCATATCCATTTCCTGTGATTTCACAGTGTCTAATTTGCCTTTCTTTTTCTGGAGAGTTAGCTCTGTAAATGGTACCAGAACATTCCTAAGCATACTTTCTACAGAGATTAATATCTAAAAGTTTTTAGAGGAATTCTTGACCACTCAAAGACAATTTTCTTCTGTTGTTGACCTGTTAGGTGCTCCTGCAGACTGAGATCCTAGTACATTTTTTTCTGGTTTCTAGCTTCTAGCTGCTTTTTATTTGGTAAAGTTATGAGACCTGTTCAAAACAAAGCAAAAAAATAAAATCTGATTTTTCTAGAGTGCTTTTTCCAGAAATACTTTAATATACTGCAGGATAGGCAGTCTATTTTACTAGAACAAGTCACTGAGCCAGTGTGTCAAGGAGAGAAGGAGAGAAAGTGCCTGAATAGAGAAATCAAGGTCCTTTGGAATTGTAGGATCTGAATAAATAATTACCACTGTCTTCCCACCTAAAGGAAAAATAACAATAAATCTAAATTATAAATGCAAAAATAAATGCTTATCATGGGAAGCGCCTTGCCTCTCCTGGAATGTAAGTATCTGTGTTCTCTAGGTTGTGCAGATTTTCACCTACAAATATGGATATTTCCACCCATCAGACATCACTGATTTCTCTTTTATCTCTTTTCTCTGTTGACATTGCTTTTTTTCTCAGATCTGAACTACTTTTTTGCATGTCATATGTTGTTTTATTTTCCCATTCCTCCACCTTTCTTCCCCTGTCACTTTTGCTTTGTTATTTTACCTGTTTGTAATTTTTCATTCCTGCTTGCATCTTCTGTTCTTTATTTCTCTCTTTGCACTTTTTCTCATTTTATACAGATCTACTAAACTTCTCTCCCTTTATTTATTTTCTTTGACAACAAACAACTTTTTTTTTCTAAACATTGCACTACTTTCTCCTTTTGCCTTTTTTTTCCTTATTCCCTGTACTTTTTGTTTTCTGTCCGCATGATTTATTTTTTATTTTCTGTTCCTTCTCTTCCACTGCATAGCTGATGATATTGGAAAGTTCTGCAGGGGTATATATATGGGACTTTTTCATGTTGTTGGTAGTATTACTTTCAAGTGAATTTTAGATTCATAATAATTTAAAAGCTTGAAGTATAAATAAATAAATAAAAACTAACAAACAAACAAAACCAAACCTTCAAAAACCAACAGAAGAAATGGCTAGAGTATTAGTTGTAAAATACTTGGTTTCTGTTTTTCTGTTCCACAGTTCTCTGAAAGCTTTCTGAAATGAGGAGCACTTCTGAGCCAGATTCACAGCAATCTTTAGTATCTCGTTTTCACCCTGTACTTCAGTTCTCCATCCCTAAAATGCCAAATATGTTAACTTCTACTATTATAATACTACCATTATCCACCATAATATGTATTTTACTTATATCTATATTAATAGCTGTGAGATAGCCAAATTGTGATCATATAGCTAGCTGAAGTAGATGGGCAGAAAATCTAACTCATGCCCTACTGAGATGGTTCATGCATAATCCTTACAGTGCTGCTTTGTTAGTGACTCACTCCAGTGGAGCATCCTTTGCTGTCAAAATTGCTGTGAAAACGAGGCAAAGGAATCAAGCTTTGTGTTCCTATTCTGTAAGCAATTCTTGATGGAACGTATCTTTTATGGTTCATTTTCACCTGTTAGGGTTAATAAATAGAAAGCTTAAATGGTGGGGAACTTTATGCTGGTTTTTTTTAATTACAAAATGCAGCTACCAGGGTAAAGGCATTTTTAAGAAACCATGAAATTACTGCATTTAAGTTGCAGGAGGAGTTCTGAATAAGAGAGAAGTTTTATTTTACTTAAAAATAAAAGTGTGGAAAAAAGAATGATGGAATTCTGATAGGTAAGTACTGTAAGTAGTGTATATACTGCTGAATGGATCGTTTTTGTATCTTAATTATAAATGAATTAAGATCTTGAAAGGGGAGTTTTGTATCGCTTAGAAAACTTTTGTATTTTTTTATTTTTGTCAAATATAAAACCAAATGTGCCTGAAATGAGCTACAAAAACATTAAAATGCTTAAGAAAATTATTCACACAACATATTAATCTTGTTTTCTAATCATGCTTTGTTTCCTCGTTTGAGACTGAACAAAGTGAGAGCAGGAATATTACAGGAATATTAGCTGTGTGTTACAATACTTCATTGGGAATTAATTTTAGACCACTGTGGGATTTTTTTTCACCTTTTCAGCACTTCATCACTGCTCAACTCCTGTGCTTAATACCACAGCAGTAGTAGAATTAAACTGGACTGGAATTTGAGCTTTAATTTAAGGTGATAACTGTACTCAAAAGAAGTATAGCAATGACAGGAAAATATTTCCTAAGCCCACATCCTGCTGCTACTGTTTAGAGGTATGAGGGAGATGCTGCTGTGCACACACTGGTGAGAAATTGGGGTTCTCAGGGGCCTGGGATGCTTTATAGTGGGGGGAGTTTTCAAAGCTTTTAGCTGTTAAGCTCTGAATTTCCCTTAAGCATCCATAAATGCCGGTGAGAGAGCTGAATTTGGGAGAATTTTTGCAGAGATGATGAAAGGCATTTCCTTGTCACACTCCTAAGATTTCAAAGCTGGTTGTCAATCACCCTCAGCAAGCAGGACTTCTATTTTTAAAAAAGGGAAGGATTTTAAAAGAGGGAAGGATAAATAAAAGGAAGATTCTATGAATTCATTTAACTTATTACCTTTCTGGAAGTGATATTTTTCTAACAATTTTGATAACTTGAAAAAAGAAACAACGAGCAGAGGTGCATAGGAATACCTGTTCATTTATTAACTTAGCCAACATGGTGACCTGAAAAGTAGTGTAAAGGAAAGTTGTATGCCTATAGAAATAGTAAAAGTGTATCCAGCATCTAAATGGAACAGAAAATACATTTTTCTACCTGAATGGGCATACTTAGTACATATGCTTTACCTAAGGAAATATAAGTATGGAAGAGAAAGCAAACAATTTCACTTCTTAAAGATCTCAGCTTTCAAAAAGCTTTAGAGCTGGATGGAGTCTCAGAAAACAAGAGGTTTTAAAAGCAAGAAAAAAGAAAAAAATATTCTGGAGCTTGATATATTGATATTCACATCAATAAAAGATTTAAAATATTGAACCATTAGATTTAAGCATTATTTAGAGGTATTCTGGGCAACTGAAAAGTATAAATACAGAACCAGGTAGCAGAACTTTTTCCCATTCCAATTAATATCAATGCTGTAAAACAAATCAGAGAATGATACTTAAATTAAAAACACATTAATTCAATAGATGGCAATGTATAATTTTCATTGAAAGGCAACAAAAATATTTGGGAAGGAAACAAAAGAATGTCTTTGACAGCTAGTTTACAATAATGCTTTTAATAATGTACTTGTTGTCAAAATGTTATAAGTGGGGCTAATTTTGTAAAGAGATTTTTTTCACTAGTTCTAGGCTTTTCTGTATTGCTCTGTAAAACAGACCATAAATTCTTACAAATAAGAAGTACTCTAGGAAGTACAGAGAGCAAGGAGCAAAAGAATAAATTTATTTTTTAGGGAAACAAAACCAAGCTGTAGTTCTAAAGAGTCAGTATGTAAACAGACACAGGAAAAAAAAATATACTATGTGTGTTTCAAATATTTCAGTTGGTTTTAGACCTTTCCTGTGGAAGGAAATTGAAATTTTAAGGACTGGACATGAAGATAATTTTATCATTTTGAATTACTTTTATTTAAGAAGCAAAAGAGAACCTTTTTATTACATGAAGGACCAGTAGCATTAGCTTGAGAGAGTGAGGGAAATGTAGTGCTAAGAGCATCGTGTGACATCAGGTGTAAGTAATTGCAATGCTGTTTTGATTTCCATCGGTCTTGGATTAAGCTCATAGTATATGGAATTTCTAAATATTAGGAAACAGAGTTATCTATTATTGGGAAAAAACCCCAGTCAAACAGATATGATACTTTTTCTTGTTTGCTGTGAATTGCCTAATGTAGAAGATCAACTGTGAATAGAAGTCTAAAATGTGGCAAATGCAAGAAGAAAGCAAATGCAAAAAGAAAGAAATTTTTTTTCAGTTGTCCGTTATGATCTCATACCACTCCTATATTCCCCTTTTTTCACTGAGTATGACTCATGCCATAATTCTTTTGGGAAAGAAATAGAATAATGCCAAGATAATTTGTTGTACTGTGAAATAATTTGGGTTTTGTCCTCACAAAAATGCATGTAAGCTTTTAATTTTAAAGAAAAGAGAGGCCTGAGGTTTCATTCAATATTTAATGTTTATATTTTATACTCCCTGTAATGTGGGGTAATTCAGTCAACATAATATTTTTGGATGGTAGAAAAGTTCAAACATGAAAATTCCATTTGGGCTGTCTGTGCTGCCTATCAGAAATCTCTACGGGTATTTAATAATTCAGAATAAGAAATGTTTCTTTAATTTTTAAACATGTATTTCATTTTATGTTTTATTTAAATTGTCTTAACATTTACATAGAACCCCTTGAAGGCTTGAAAACTTGAAATTTACGTTTGATTAAAAAATAAATGATTATGTAGCAGAGTGTGAGCAGAGATATATTAGAGAAAGGAAGGGTACCATTTGAGTATGAAGATATTCTGACAATTACAAAATATGACTTGCAAAAATTACTGATTTATGAAGTGATTATTTATTTTAAAGGAACTGGAAGCCAGATTCCAATACGGCTGTTGTGGTACCGTTGCCTCCCACAACAATATGAATTTTTAAAGAAGTACTGTACATGAGAAACTCAAAGCTGCAGCAGTATAGTTAATGATGGCTTATGAGACAGGGGAATTAAAGGCACAAGGTTAGTTTCTTTTTCCTTGTTAAGAGATGTGTATTCTTGGAATTGCTCAGGAAATATGGGCTAAGGGAGGCTGGGTTGGTGCTGCTGCTGTGAACTTCTTGGAAAAATAATTATGATAGGAAAGTCTAAATGCTATAAACATGGGAAAAGGACATCAGCAGCTGCGTGGCAAAAAGTACAGCCTAGCACGGTGCATGAGAGACCAGAACAGAGAGGAGAAATGAGCAACATTGGAAGAAGCCATTTCAAGTAGTAATTGAAAACCTAAAGCATTTCTTATTATAAACTTCTGCATCTTTAAACTTTGATTTAAAGTTTAAAAAACTTTTTAAATGACTGAAAATTTCCTGGATTTTCTCATAGTTATCAACTGTATGTTCCAGGAATGCTCAGTTTGGCCTAGGTTGCTGTGTCAGATTTAACTTGTGAGTCTCTCGAGGTTGTTGGCAAGGTGTGTATCACCCCCCTTTGACTAGCAGTCTGTCCGACAGGGGCTTATGAAAACAGATGAACTTTCACTGCTTGATAAACAGCACTAAAAAGAAGATATTTATTTACTTCTGGCTTAAATGTGCTGATGACAGTTTACATGCTGTAATTTCTGAGTGTACCAGCAAAATGCTAATCTGCTCAGGTTTGTCAGGTATTTCATTTATGGTTCTGGTTTCTTCAGCTATCAAGCAAGGTCCTAACTATCACCACTGAGTGAGTGTTTTCCCAGCTGACTAAGGGAGGATGAAAAATTTTATTAAAGCAGTTAACCCTTTAAAAAGCATTTATTCAAATCTTCCTATTGACACCAATTCACTGTATTCTCAATTTAGAATTTACCAAATGCTTCTAACTAAACAAATTTAGTTTCACTCATATCATTAGAATGCAAAGTATTTTCTCGTGCTTTGGGTGGAGAATTGAATGTGAGGTTTTTCTTTATATTTGTCTTTTCTCTGTTTTGCCATTTTCTGGCTGGTAGGAACCTCAGACTAAACCTGATTTGATTTCTCCATGATTATATCTTACTTCCACTTTTGGGACATATGCTGGCTTGTTTTTTACCCTGTCTATCTAGTCCAAGGTGATGTGGTTATTTAGTGTGATTAATTTAATTTGCAAATGAATCCACAATAAGTATTTTCTATGTGATTTGAAACTTGCATAGAAGCAATGCAATGATTAATTTTAGATTTTCAGTGTAACCACTTGCTTGTAATTCTTTAGCAGATGTTATTAGCCAAGTCCAGTGGTCTTTGGGAGGTATTTGTTGGCTTTTTCACAGTACAGAAGTATACATAGCTGTGTCTGAAGTTTACACCTTAAATAAAAAGTACAAGGTATGTAATACACAGGGGTTTCATGGGTAAATATGCACGTACTTCAGATCATGCTTGCTTTTCAGCTACAGATGTTTTTCTCCAATACAATTAGTGGTAAATCAGCAAGCACTAGCAGTGGTTTTGTATTTTAAACTTTGATACATATGCAAAATTGTATTAGACAGATTGTCAAAGATAGTTGCTACTTCTGAGTAATTTTTGAGGAAAGTACCCAGGATCAGATATTTAGTATTGTTGTATTCGCTACTGTCTGTGATATCATTTGGCTTTGATATCATCAGTCACTAGAATATCTCGATGGAATTCAAATCTTCATGGTTTTCAAAGAACTGTAACAAAAAAAATTCATTTTGTTGCATCATTTACTGTGGGAAGTGGAAAATTTAAATGATACATTTTCACCTTGAGAATTAATTTGAAAACTTAGATTTCCTTTTACATAGAGAAAGCTTTTGTTCAAAAGCAGTTTATACCTCTCTAGACACAGTTATCCCTAGATTTTAATCCCAAATATTAGTTTTAAGAATTTACATGCTATTTCAGTTTGTTAAACTGCAGTTTGAAAAATATGTAGTTAAAATCTGCTCTGGTGTTTTAGCTTTTTCTGGGATTTTTGAACCACAGCTGGTTAATAAGAATTTTGTCTTCACTTCTTCCACGCCTACATTAAAAGCATCTTTTCTGTCACACAGCTTGTACAGTTTTCCCATAGGGACATATAATGGAGTTCATCAAAGTGAAAAAAGTGAGTCACACAGTCATTTATTTACTCATGTAAGATAGTAATGGTGTTGATAGTTACCTGGACGCTTTCATTTCATTAGACTATGGGAAAGCTGGGCATTAAAAATTCTTAGCAGACTTGGTGACAAGTGAACAGAAACTCAGGGCTGCCAGGTGGTTACTGTGCTGTTTGTTGTCTTTTGCAACACTGAGCAGAAATGCTGTTTTTCTGAATTTTCTAGAATATTTAATTCTATAGATGACAAAGAAGTCCAGTTTTCATGGTATAGACAGCCAAATTGTACATACTATTATTTTTTTATTATTGAAATATCAGTTTAGATTCTAAAATGATGTCTATCTAGTTTCATGGGCACAGGTTGTCTGTTGTTCATAGGTAAGGTTTTATGTTTATCTGTTAGACAGATGACTACAATTCAAGTACAGGATTCCCTCCTGTCCATATTTTTTTCCAGCCCTTTGGGACTGGGTTTTCAAGATTTAGAAGAACTGGCTCACTAACAGCAGAAGACTTTTTGCTGGACGGCTGGAACAGTATTTGGGAATCACTCTAAGTGGCAGACTGGCTCTGATGGGTTTATCAGTGACAAGAGGGTTCCTGACAGTGGTTTCATCTTGTAGGAGTGTTTTAATTACTTGTTTGCCATGGTTCTTTTAGGAGCTGTTGAAATAGAGAAGAGCCCTGCATTCCCCAGTTAATACTTTCTTTAACTTGCTTGTTTGGTAGGTTTTTCTGTGAGTGAAATGGTATGTTTGATACCAGAAAACATTTTTGCTTTGAAATTTTTATGTATGAGATAATTCTTTATGTCAGGGGCATTGAAATCTTCATTGAAACCTCTACAGAAAATGTGAACCAAATATGAGACAGTTCTTTACCTGTCCTTGATATTCCTTTCATTTCAGCTGCTGCACACCTTGCTGTCTTTTCCCAATACTATTCAACTGTGTAATGCTGCATAGTAAAATACGAGATAAAAAATTGAAGTGTAGTTATTTTGAATTAACTTCCTCTGTTGGTAGCTATGCATCAGGTTTAATTTCTGAGATGTATAACCACATTTGTATCTATCTATCTATTTAGTGTGAAAAGCAAAGATGGTCAGCATCAAGTATTCATCCCAAGCACAAGATTGCTCATGATCCTTTTTCCACTGTCTTTAGTGACTAGAGGTAGTGTGTAACTTCCAGACACTGGATACATACCCTTTAGTTGTCTTTAACAAGTAATAAAGAATCTGAGACACTGCTTCACTCCTTAAATTCTCTAGTGAGCAGGGTTTACTTGTGTGAAAGGTTGTCTTTTTTAGTACCTTACTTGTCTTCAGAGTTTGAATTAGTATCTCCCTGGTGGGCAACTGCATGGGAGGTAATCAGCTTGATATCATGGCTTTAGGGAGTGCATTTTGTTTCCATAATTGGCCTACATTCCATTTGCACAGAACCTGGCTTGAGATATCCAAAGGTTTTTGCAAGGTAAGCATCCCTGAAATTCAAGCTTAGAATTTTTGTCATGTCATATCCGTGCTATATTTATTTACATGTGGTTTGCACAATCCATTCTGACTATACACTTAAAACTTTGCTTTTGTCTAAATTTCTTTCATCTGAGAGATCACTCATTTCTGTTTTTAACAAATTTTTTTTCAGTAGTATTTTTCATCTGATTTGAAATTTAAAGTTAAAAAAAACAAGACATACATAGATTTTTAAATTCTCTGTCCGGGCATTTAGATTTACATTTTCCACAGAACTGTTTGAACAGTGAATAATCAGAAAGTAAGTAAAGCATTTTCACTTATTCTCAGCAAACTGCATTCAGAGGATGAGAAGAACGCCTCCACTGGATGAACTGCAGCCGCCTCCATACCAGGATGACAGTGGCTCTCCTCATCTTTCCTGCACGCCTTCTGAAGTAGGAGACAGCAAATGTGAATATTCCCAGTGTAGCAACAGCCCAAGGTGCTCATATAAGTGCCCAAGTGAGGGAAGCACGGGACACGAAATAGAAAGCTTTCATAACAAAGGATATGAAGAGGATGTTCCGAGTGATAGCACAGCAGTTCTTAGTCCAGAGGTAAATGAAAACACTTGAGTGTGGTGAAGCACTTTTGAAATCTAAAGATCAATGCACAGTTACACAGGCACTCATACTGCAGCTCATTTCATTAAAAAAAAAAGAGCTTGTCAGCAAATATGAGAATAGGATTTCAGACTGTTCAGATTGCTGTAGTTATCTTTATGGCACCTTAACTTTCAAACCAGGTCCCAGTATGAGTGAATTATTTTTTAAACCATTTTAAACCAGTCAGAAAATTTCGTCTCACTGTAAGGACTGTAGTCAAAATTCTTCCACATGATTTTTCAGACAACCCAAATAAAAGTTCTGTTAATGCTTTTTCAAACTGAACACCCCATAATGTAAAAAGTTTTATGAGGGGGGAAAAAATTTACAAAGGTTGTGGTTTTTTTCAGTTGTTGATGTGGTATAGTGATTTGGGTCGCTTAATTTTCCTATTTTTCTGCTATAAATTGTAATGACATATATGTATTTTTTTCTGTGAAGAAACCATCTTTTCTGACATGTATTTCATTGAAATGCCTTTAACAGCCAGTTACTGCACTGACATCTATGGGTAGGTCTAATTAGTGATGCTATGTGCAGAAGAAGCTCTTCTGGTACAAATTTGTCTTTTGTTGCTACCGGAAGTTTTGAAGTGCGTGTTAGAGCTGATGTTTCTGTTGCCCTGTTGGTAAGCTGATGTTGTGTACCTGGGATGTTGGTGCAAGGTCTGGAAAGCCCAGCTGCAGGCCCTTCCCATTTTGTGTCACTCCAGCTGTTAATGTAAGCATATTCAGTAAGAACTGAGAATGCTGCCAACTTTTTTTATAGCCACTGAAAGCTTCAGGAGCGAAGCCTTTAGAGGAATGCCTTCCCACAGCTATGTGGCAGCCAGGTTAAAATAAGAACATTTCTTAGCACAGAAGGCTTTGTTTTGGCATCTGTTTGTTCTTGTGAACTAGCTTATCTTTTGTAATATGAAGACACTCTTGAAATATCTTTGTTTTACACACTTGGAATAATTTATTGTATGTGCAGTAGGTTGACCTGTACTTGTAAATATTTCCTGTTTCAGTATCCCTATAAAACTGGCTGTTGTAACTTTATAGAAGATCAGTATTTTATTCAAAACTTGAAGTGACAATAAACTATCTGAATTTTAAGTTTACAATACAGTTTTAAGACTAATGTGGTTTACAGAAAGTTCAGAAGATGAGTTCAAAACAGATGCATCTTCTACAGTTCCAGTAAAATTACTTTAATAAAGCCACAATAGTGACATCCTTGGCCATAGCAGAGGGGTTGGAACTAAAAGATCCTTAAGGTCCCTTCCAATCCAAAATCTTCTGTGATTCTGTGTTTCTACAAAAATTTTTGGCATATTCATACAGCTCTTGTGGACTTCAACAGGAGCTGTGTGTGCAAGTAGGTTTGTAATTCCTGTGTTCTTTGCTGGCATCTCACTGTGCTCTCAATCATTGGCTATCTCTTCAGGCAATGTGAACTTTAAAATACATGTGTAAAATACGTGAAATAAGGTGGTTTTATCTTGTAACAAATATATATGCTTATTAACATAAAAAGGACACAGAAGAAGAGATCATTACAGCTTAATTTGATCTGAGTTCAGCCTGATTGGCTCCTGGCTTTTGGTGTTATTGGCCACGTGAACTCTTGATTTCATCTTGACTGCCAGTCAGCCATCTCCTTGGGTTTTCAGTGCTTAATAACCTTGTTTATGAAATGAACAAAAAGATCATAGTGCCTTCGTATTGTCTAGAGTAAACCATATATTCCCATGCTAGATTTAATAATAGAATACAATAAATAAATAAATAATTGGCTTTTTTTCCCTTCTTCTTCAGGATATGTCAGCTCGAGGATCATCTTCACAGCTTCCTAAACCTTTTGATCCTGAGCCAGTAGCTAAATATGGCACACTGGATGTGACTTTTGACTATGACTCACAGGAACAGAAGCTTTTGGTGACAGTGACAGCTGTCACAGACATTCCGACATACAGCAGGACAGGTGGAAGCTCGTGGCAAGTACACCTAGTTCTTCTCCCTATAAAGAAGCAGAGAGCAAAAACCAGCATCCAGCGGGGACCGTGCCCTGTCTTCACAGAGACATTCAAATTTAATCACGTTGAGTCGGAGATGATTGGCAATTACGCAGTTCGCTTTCGACTGTACAGCGTACGGCGCATGAAAAAGGAGAGGATTGTGGGAGAAAAGATTTTTTACTTGACAAAATTGAATCTTCAAGGGAAGATGTCAGTGCCAGTGATACTGGAACCTTCTTACAGTCTGCCTGTGAGTATTAAATGAGGCAGAATAAGAATGCAGTGAGGTACAGTGTCCCGAATTCTGAGTAAGAATAGTGTGTATATTTATAGAGTCATCACATCCACTCAGTTTTTTGAACAGTCATAGCACTGCTTTAGCACAATGAAAATTTCCTTAGAGCTTCTGTAAGTACATTCACTTTCCACCTGCAAAAGCTGGATGTATTTTTCCTTTTAATTATTTAGAATTTTCCAGTCCATAAGTAGGGATATAGTGGTGAATGTATATATCCATACATAAAAATATGGATATGTATGTAATAGTATTATCTGTACCACCTGCAGCACTTCAATTTAAAGAGAAAAACACACCAGAGTGGAAGAAAAAAGAAGCTATACTAGCAAATGTCCTCCATCTGTTGCAATTAAGTCTTGGTTGCAAATAGGTATTTTCCTTGAAAGAAAGAAAGACAGGAAAGAGGAATTTTGAGAGTATAAAGCCATTTTGAATAACTTCACATCTAGAACCTAGAATTGATTGATTTCTGGTTCAGTCTGAAGTGAAAAGTAGTTGAAACTGAAAAGGATTTTTTCTGAAAAAACAACTCCCTGTCTGATGGACAAATTTATTTGTCCCTCAAACAGTATTTCTAAGCAAAGCAACAGTAATTAAGGATAAACATAGGTTTCATTATCAATAAACACAGAAGATCACTAAACTGGCAGTGATCACCATCTTCTTCTTTTATTTTTCTTTTTTCTTTTTTTTGTTAAAAATTTAAGTATGCTTTTGTCCAGAAAGAGAATGTTTGTCATGTGGTCTAGGCATCCTAGACTAGGAGTGCTTGAGTATTTCTTACTTAAGAGTTGCATGTGTGCTATATTACAGATATATTTTGGGGGAAAAAATGATGTTTATCAAGGACATCCGTATTTGGTCATTGTATGTATTTTGTGGGATTTTTTTTAAACAATCAATAAAAGAAAAAGAGGCGGAGAAGGGAAAGAAAGGAAAAATATTTTTTTAGGTGAAGCAAAGCAATTAATTTGTTCTGCATTTTGAAAAAAAGTTTAGATCAGTTGAAATGACGTTTCTGGTGAACATGAGTATTGCCAAAGACTCAAAATAAAAGGCTGTTGTGTTTAATGATTGAAAATATATTTATTAGTAAAAGCTGAGGTTAAATCATGGATCTGATGGAGGATCAACTGACAGTAGAGCAGATTTCTCATGGTTCCTTAAGAAGCACAAATCAGTCTAATCTAAGGATGAAATGGTTCACCTCTCTAGAGCGAATTTCCTTAGTGAAAAGTTTGCTAGTTTCACAGCTTGGAAAAAAGCACCCCATGACCCAAAACACTGAATATTCTCAAGGTACTTGCCTAATTTGTGTGTTTTCAATAGGTTTGTGCATAAAATTTACTGAAGTCAATGAAAAAGGGCAGTGATGGGCCAGGTTTGTGATTGATTGGTGTATCCGTTATGAACGCTGGTTATTCTTCAGTATTATTTTCTTGAGGTTTTGTGATAGGCAGAATAAAAACAAGTTCTATGAGGCATGAAAGATTATAAGGTTGTTTCTTATTTTCTATTATGGTAAGGCATGGGTGTGTCAGCATTTTTGGCTCCTCAGTTTTTGAGGGTTGGAACAAGAATAAGGAGTATTGGTAGAAAGTGAAGGGATCTTCCAGAGTTGTTTGTTATAACAGGATTTAAGCAGCTCTACTTGTTGCTGGAAAGGATCCTTCAGAGTCGTGATAGCTTGAATGAGGATCCGTGGTCCTCTGGAACTATGTAAATCAGTATTTAAACCTTTGGGAATTAATTCACTTCTGAGTTTATAGGTATTTTTATCTTATAATTTATAACCAATATAATATTTTTTCAGTAAGCAGATTTATTGCAGGATTTAACATCTATTTGTTTTGCAAGTGCATTAAAATTAGTTGTGTTTTTAGGAGGTATGACTGGAAGTGAGGGGCATCCTTGGGCTCTTGAGCTCAAGCCCTGGTTACTCAAAACAGCCAGCTTGATCACAAAATTGTGAATTTTCATCTGAAAACATCAGGTTGTTTTCTTTGCATCCTGAATTTCTTCCTGGCCAAGTTATCACCATTTGTTCTTCTGCCAGCATTGGCCTTGATCTTAATTAGTTCCTACCCTTCTCAGGTGTTTGCCTCTGGGTATATTTGTACAGATCAATTGTATTCCTTTTTAACTGTCCTTTTGCTAGAATAAACCAACAGTCTTTATGTACAACTAATCATAAATGTCAGGCAAGAGTTATTTAACAGGAAAAGGTAAGTGCTCTTTGAATTTGGAGATATCCAGTTGCTCAAGGATATTCATAATTATAAGATCTATGATGAGCCACATTGTACATTCAGAATTAAATTTGCCTTGTTCAGTTGCAGAGGGTTTTGTTGCTGAGAAGTGTTTATATGTGACAGCTTTTTTATGAAGATATTTCTTGGACACATGACAGTTGTCTTATTTTTTCAACTGTTTCTCATTATATGGATTTTATATATTAAATATACCTTCTGTCGCTGAAATTTCCTAATCCATTGGAATATCTATGCTAATCTCTTCTGCAGAAATGCATTTTATTTCCTTCTGTCTTTGCCTGATATTGTATTAATGTATTTTATTAGTTAATCATATGCCTTCTGGTTGTATAAGAGCAGTTTGTATCCTGTGAAGTTCAGTATTTTTTCAGTGATACCTTAAAGCTGTACACAAGGGAACCTGGCTAAAGGTAGATCAGCAAATTCAGTGCCTTTCAAATGTTGATGTGAGTGGGGCCTGCAAGTCTCTGGTTATTGTTAAAATGTGAACAAATGCATATTGTGGTGAGGACATGATACTTGTATGTTCCTTAAAGAGGTTCCAAAGCTACACATGACTTCGAATTTACAAATATATTCCCAAAATATCATTTTCACCCAAGATTTCACCCCTTTTCTCTCTTTCCCACGTGTTGTATTATGTCTTGCATTAGCAGCTATTATCCCCAGTCCCGTTGCCATTTGTCTTTAACAGCCCTGAGTTGCTGCAGTTCTCCCACATAACAGGGAATTCCTCCTCAGCCCCCTTATTTATCACAGGTTTTCTCCCAAGTTCAGTGCATGTTTGAAAGAGGAGGAAGCAGTGAAACTAATATGAGTTGGGCGGAATGCAGTTGTCACTGTTATCTGAGACTGTGTCCTTTCAGATTTAATATAAATTGTCCATTGCATCTGATGTTTAATAGCAGGGTTGTACATTGTGGTTTTGTCAGAGTATAGTTTGTGTGGGAAGATATTTGTTGAAGTGTTCAAAGAAATTTTCCGTTTAGTACAGCAGAAGACAAATTTTTCTTCACCCATCTTGGAGTTTAGAAAAGCTGTTTATTCCTCTTCAGGAAATCCCTGTGGACCTGTTTTTAGTTACTCTTCGTTCTCACTCTGAGAAATTTTCCTGACAGTGAAAAACAGCCTCTAGTATGATGTGGTTATAAAAACATATAAGCAGTTTATTGAGTGAAATCTGTTTGGAAAAGATCAAAGAAACATGCATAATCCCCTTCACCATCCCATAGATTGCTTTTTGGTGTAGAATAACAACAGTCAATCATGGTTTTTATTTTGTGGTTGATTTGGGAAGTACTGTTTGGGTGACCAAAACGTACCTCTTGCTGTTAAGCAAATCTAGTAATCATTCATTATGTATCATCAAATTACAAGGTGTTTACTGGGAAGGATTCAATTTATTTTTCTTTCTTACTGTAGCATTTTCCATTTCTAACATCTTGAACTCCCAGTGGGATCCCCATAACAAAGAACAAACGGTGTAGGGAATCACAGGTGTATAAAATATTATTTTGTACATCTTTACTATAAAGATCCAGAGTGTCTGGATAATTATTTTAGTTAGTTTTTTTGAGTGAAGGCTTTTATGCATGCAGTGTATAAAGATGCTCACCCTTCCACACACACACATGCACTCTCCGCTATGAGGACAGTGGTTAATCATTTAGTGTGCTCTGCTTTATGCACTGTGCTTAAGGCCTTTATTTCATGTTGTCCTTTATGTGTGGTGTGCCTTCAGTGTTCCTTGTAATGTTTATCTGCTCATAAACTTTGCAGAAATAAATGTTTTCAGAGTGGCATTTTTTTTATGGGAATTCTTGTCCATTATGAAGTCAAGCTGTCAGGTTTTGTGCAAACAAAGTAAAAGAGTCACTACTAGTGACTTTACTACTGTGTTCTTATGGCATCATCTATCCAAGATTGTATTTGGAAGGCTAAATGCTAAAATTCATATGTATAAACAGAGCTTTCTTAAATACCAGTACAATACTTTAAGCTCCTAATAAGAAAAATGACTAAGACTTGTCCAGGGAAGAAACAAAAAGACAAAATATTTTGTTCTTAGTATTGTAACTGGAATTCTACCTAAAACAAAGACTGCCTATGTGATAATATATAAATGCTCTTGGTTAGCTTGTATAAATTATGTCTATCAAAGTAAAGGGGCAACTATGTTTAAACCCTGAGCACATTTTATCTCAGGAATAACTTAATTCATCTGAGTTAGTGGTAGTAATACACAGAAAATCAGAATTGATCCTTTGATACAATAAGAAAGATGACTCCTGTTGATTTCTTTGAAGAAACTTATTAAAGTGAAGATTGGAAGATGGTGATCATTTTAGTGAGGCTGTTATGGAGAACTTGACAGTACTTGGCAAAGAAAGCATTCTCCCTCTGTTTGGCTGCTCGTATAACATTTTGTGGCAGTATCAGCAAGCAGCCATTGTCTTCTCAGTGTTGTGGCTGGGGGTAAAAAAGCTGACTTTCAACTCCCTTGCCAGTACATAGGTGGGAAGCAAGTTCCTACATGGGTAGCCAGATCTGTTACCATAACCCTGAATGTAGGATACTGATTTTTTGAAGTCAGCAGTGTAAAGAATTGGTGGTCAAAATCATTGCTTGGTCACACAGAGTAAAATAACAATATATAAACAGGCATGCTTTGCCTTCAGTTAATGAGTTACTTCAAAGAAGTTACTTACTCAACTTGGTCCCTACAACCTTTGATATTTGCAAATAATGGAAGCTATGTTTCAGACATAGTATTACTATTTTGAGTGCACAATGATGCTTTTCAGTCTCAAATGCCTCCAGTCAAATGACAGGCTGTGAATGACTGTTCTGGATCAACTCAAAGTAATCCTCTTGAGCAATACTCTTAGTCAGTAAAGCTAGTCCATCAGTGGCAAACACATTGTGTAGGATTCTATGTCTCCTTTTGATCATCTTTAAAAAAATAAAACAGAGAAACGTTATCAATACATAAAGCTAAAAAAGTGAGGTAACTCACGTGAGATTCTATCACTCTCTGTAGTAAAAGTCTGGTCTCACAAAGTGGATTGTGATTTCTAAGAGCAGTAAGGAAAATAATCATACTGTAAATTTCCCAGAAGTGACTTTTTAGAAGTTAAAAGTTAAGATTATCAAGGTTGTCCCTTGTATGAAATTTCCACTTTGGAGGACTTTGAGCTGCTGCTTAAACCTTCAAGCAACTCTTTCAGTGCAGGTACATTCTTTACCTTATCAATCCAAGTGAAATTTCTGGTTCCCTTAGAGATGCTGAATTTCCCAAATGTTTTTGTTTTCCTATAATTTTGACTCTTCTTATTTGCATATATATGTACACATAAATATCTTCTCACATTTGTTTCTGTCTTTCAAGAAAACTAGGAAAGGTCAAAACACAGAATTAGTTCTGTTTGCAGTTTTGAGCACCCTTCAGCAAAAGCATGTGTATCATTTTCCTTTAATTTATTTCCATTGAGGGAAGTCCTAATCAGAGATTTTGCACAAACAGACAAAGTCACCTAATCTGCAAATTCATAACGTACGTGGTTGTGGAACTTTTGAATTAGTTTTTGATTTATTTACTGGATGATTCTTCCTATTACTCTGGTGGGCTTTGTAGTGTAACATAAATCTTCTTCATTAGCATTCTTCATTTCAGGCTTGAGGATCTTCAGGTAATCTCTTCTTTTGTATATTCAAGCAGCCTGTATTTGGTATCAGATAAGCATTTCTGTTCACAGAGTGCCTTCAGCAAGGGATCCTTTTAGTTGTAGTGTGTTAGCCTCGTGTCAGGTTTGTCCTTTATATCATTTGACCTTGAGCTGAATCTTTCACAGGTCCTGTCTTTCTGTTGGGCTTAATCAGCTGTCAGCTGGCCCCAGGAGAATCCAGTTTATCTTTTCCCTTTTTTGTGTGTGTGTAGGACAGCTCTAAGAACTGAAGCAGATCCTGGAAACACCTGGTGGTCCTCTGATCATGAGATTAAAAATGACCTGAGCAAATCAAAAGGGCACCACTAGCAATTGTTAATCACAACGAGTTTACCTGACAAATACATTCTAAATGTACAGTTAATGATATGGGTTTGTTCATTGTGAGAAATAATTGCATGTATGTTTATGCAATCAAATACTAATCCATAGATTGACTACTCATAAATTGTGCTTACTGTTTGATTGCTGAATAGTTCTCTTTTCCCAGACTGAAAGGGTGTAATCAAGAGAAAAATGAAATTATTTGCCATTGATCTCCCCAATGAGGATAGACTCAATCCAGCTGGACAGAGCATTGTCATTCAAAGAAGTCTGTGGTCTTGGAAGCTGTCCCACAGTAACATCTCCATGCTCTTATGCATATGACAGGGAGTAAAGAGAGGGGAATATATGAGTGGATCTGGGCGGGAGCTGTTAGCGTAGCTTCGTCAGGAATGCAGGTAAAATGTCTGCATTTTGTGTCAGATGTTCTTACCTAAATTGCTAACAAAAATATCTAACAGCCTTTAGTGCTTGAATGTTTCTTTATGTACCTGTCTTATCACAGAAAACAGAATTTGATAATGAAAGGCCTCTTGCCTCTTTTCTTCCCCTGGCCCATGGCTTTATAAAAAGCAGCTAGACTTCTGCAGTGTAAAAACAGTACTTTTGCAAATGCTGTAAATTCCATTGTAAGTTCAGTTCCAATTGCCTCCTCCAACTGCTGCTTGGGTTTGCTCTGCAAATTTCAAGTCCATTATGGCTGTGGAACAACCAGGTCACCTTTTGTCATCTGCCAAGGATGTAATTTCCGTACTGACTAATAGAAGTTACAGAAAACATAAAATGTTTCCCTTTCAGTAGAAAATTAATGTTTTGTTCTGTAGAGCTGATAATTTAAAAAAAATTTAGGCACAATGTACTGGTAGCAAATTCTCATGAAACAGGAAAAAAAATACAGAAATCTCTCTGTGAACTTGTTCAAAATCTTTCAGAAAAGTTGAGTGTTGATTTGCCATTATATGTACGTTTTATTTTGTTATTTTCATATTACTGCTAAATTATAGTATCTTAAATTTGAACCCAAGCCTTTCTTTATCAATACAGTATTCTTATTAGAAATCCCACGAAGATTTTGATTTTTTAATCTAATTATTGTAAATTATTTTGAAATGGAAATTTGTGTATTATCATAGTGTGTCTTAGGAAGTTTGTTGTAGTATCTATGGTAAATTAAAGCTATGTATAGAATTGTTAAGGTTTTAGTCCTTTGAATGTAGCGAATCAAAGAATTTTAATTGGATCTCAGTTTTTCAGTGTTCCATCTGTGTGAAAACAATGTGTTTTTTAGAATTCTGCATCCAGAAGTTTTTCTCTCTTGGGAGTAAAAAAATAGGTTAGAGCAGAAGCTTTTGATGAGAAATGGGCATATTATCACTTCAGATAATCTGATTTTCAACTACATTAATAGTATTTAATAATCAAAACAATCCATATTTGATGTGAATACCATTGATGTTGAGTGGATTTATTTGCTAAAATTGGAATTTTTGACTAGGAAGTCCTGGTAATATTTAAAGCATGCCATTTTACCCAAAATAAATGTGTTTTTTTTCCCTAAGATCAAGTTGCATAATGGAAAGATTATTAAACTATTTAGTTTCATGTTTGTGATCTAAGTTGACTTAGTAATGCTGTAAAGTGTTAAGTACATGAATAAAAATGCACATTATACTTAATTGGAACATGCTTCAAGGAAGCTATTAAGCAAAAACCCAAATAATTACCTGTCATAGATAATGATACTTTCCTAAACTTGAATCTTTGTAAGTTTCTTAAAACTATATGTTTCAATGTTTGCAAGTTCAGGTTGTAAATTTAAAGCAAAACACTGATAAGTGTGTGTTCTCCTAATTTTACAGTACAGGTCAGCTGGCTTTAAACTTTGATATTCCTGATTATTTTGCATCACTGTTTTCACCACTGAGTTCTTCAGGTGGTTTAAGTTATCTTTCCCAAGAATGATCTCGATATTTTTTCAACAGCATTTTAGCTTTGAAACATTTTTTTACTAAAGTATCTGGTGCTGAAGCCACTAGTGAAGGATGTTGAGCCCTTAGGTTTGGTTTTCTCCTCTTGAGAACTGGTCTGGAGCCTGTGTGGGGCTTGGGTGCCCTCCTCACTTCAGCAAGCTCAGAAGGGAACAGGAGCTTCAGGGTTCAAACCTGGGGTGGTGACTGAGAGATTAATGCTTTCATCTAAAATCTGTTGGAGACCTGGATTGAGGGCCCTCCTTTGCCTGCTAGGATTCACGTTTCCTTCCCTAACCTCTCAGTTGTATTGATCTAGAAGTAGGAAAAGTAATGTGCAAAAAAGTTCTTTAAGAGATTAGTGGTATAACATTAACATTTAAAATTGGAGAGAGACATTTTGACAAGTAACATGCTGTGAATCAGATTTTTGTTGCTAAAGGACTGTCAGCAAGGTTTCATCTTTTCTGTGTATATTTTGAAAAGCCAAGAGAATCAGATGCTCTTGTTTCATAAGCCTACAGAGATGTGATTTTTACCTGTGCATTGAGGAAAATGAACTTTTAACTGCCTTCAGAGCATGGCCACGTTATTCCTTGTCATTAACTCTGGTTGGCTTAAGAGCAGAATTTATAAGCAGAACTTCAGGGTATAGAAAAATAACAGTAGGAGATGAATATGTAAGTAACAAATACTGTGTTTCCATGGAATTGTGGGGAAGGAAGACAAATAAATACATTTTACATATATTACCATGGATGCAAATAGATGATTCTCTATGTTGTAAGAGAGGAGAGAAAAACACTATTGAAAATGCTTCTCAAGGGTTGAAGTCTGCCATCATGCATTCTATGTGTTCATGTCCATTGGTATGAGGGGGAAAAAAGAGTGGGTTTTTTTTTCATTGCCAACTTTTGTACAATGGGAACATACAAAATACAAATCCTGCTTAATGGGAATGTTTTTATCATATATTTATTAAGAAGTAATGTCTTTTCCCCAGATAATATATACAAAGAAGTCATTAAGGACGATAGTTTGGAGAATTAGTAATTAAGTTTTTGTAGAATATTACACATACTTCTTTTAGAATCCAGTGGAAAGCAGAAATTCTTGTAAGTGTTGATCAAATAAAATCAGACTAACTTTATTACAAAGTTCTATCCTGTGGTGTATGTGGGAAAGGTTTAGGTCCTTGCACGCAGCTTTGTGTTAGACAACTCAAAAGCTGAACATTTTTTATTTACTGCAGTAAGACAGATATATGAACCAAATATTTGGAATAGATGTCACCATTATTTTTGTAGTGCTTACAGTTAATAATGTATTTATGGCTAAACTGACAAAAAAGGTTCAGGATTTAGTATTAATATACTGGCAGCAACCTCAAGAGACAGTTTCTTGCACTGTGGGCAGATCAGTAACATGTTGACTGTTCATCTAAGTTCTTAGAAGTCCACGTACAAAGTTTTGTTACAGTTCTCACTAGGCTCTTCTGGTGCTTCACTGACCTTGAAAAGCCTTTGCTCTTATGGAACCTTAGTCCTTTTCCTTGCTTGTTAAATTACACACAGTGTTTATAGAGGATGAGAGGGAGGGTTTATGAAAATAAACTTACATAGACATGATTTCAAACAAATAGTAACTTTTGGTCTGAATCTTAAGTTTCCCGCAGGGAAGCAACAGTATCAACGTGGGCTGGGATAGTTTTACAGACTGATTGAATACAGACCTGCAGGGAGATGAAAAGATCTGGTTGTACCATAAAGTTGTTCATTGGAGCTCCAAACTCCATCTATATTCATGTTGTACCAATGAGCAATTTCAGTGTTAATATTTTACAGTTTGGCACCTGATTTTGAAGGTTATATTTTGAGCAGTTAAAAACGTAACTTCTTGTCTGGCTTTTTTCTTGATGAGTTTGTTAGTGCTCTTCTGGAATTCTTGTGTAAACAGGAAAAAACCCTCTAAATAGAAACTTTAATAAAGCTGTTATTTCCAGTTCTAGTGCAGCGTATGACAGCACAAAGTCAGGTTACTTACCCACAGATGTCATTGCCATGGAATATGTTCCTTAAAACAATGGATTTCCACAATGTGAACAATAAACTCTTTGTTGGAGAAAACACTTCTGAGAAGACATCTAATAATACTCAGTATCTCTGTTTTTAACTTTGTCCTGTAATGGAAAGTCTTTGTGCAGTTGTTGATCTGAGCCCAATTGATCTCAGCTGTCTCTTACGATCCCTGATACTGGTTTCTTCTCTTCCTCATAAAGTTTTTGTCTTCTTTTAAAAGAAAACTGACAAAATGCAACCTTGCTCTCCCCTTTTCCTCAGGTCTTTCACATACTTGTCCCTAAATCTTCTGTTTTCTTCCTTGTTATAGCCACAGAAAGTATACTTTGGTTTATGTTGTGTAATCGTTTTCTACAGAGTAAGATCATTGTGTCTTCTAATCTGTTTCACTTTCCTTATTAATATTTCACTTTCTCTTATATTAGGATTTTTCAGTTCATAACTAAAAAGCAGAGTATTTTTTTAGTCCATTTGGGTCAGCACGAAACAAAATGAAGTTCTTTTAGAGTGAAAGGGAAAACAAAATACTATTTAGATTTTTCCTTTAGTGAATTCGATAGCTTTATTTTAATGTCTTGTCTGTGTCCCCACAGTTTTGTAGGAAGGAGATCCATAAGTTTATTATAAAATAAGGGTTAACCAACATTCATTTATTTTTCTCAAACCTGCAAAAACATTTTGATTTAGAAAATAGTGTAGCAGAATATTTAAGTTAGACGCTCTCTCCCGATTTTCATCTAGCTTACATCTACCAGTTTTTTCTGTGCAACATGTCTAAGGAACAGTCATTTAGTTGTATTTCCATCCACTTAGAGTTCTGAAGCATCACCTTGGTCTTCTCATCCTACCTTTCAGCTGGCGAGATCCTTTTGCCTGGCCGTGAGAAAGGCAGTCTTGTCCTTCTCCTGTCCACTCAGGATTCTGCTGTAAAGAATGGTATTTCTAGCCTGTGCTTATGTAACTTTGTAGTACCACACATTGAATTTTTCAGTTGTTTTCCTCCTTCTCTATTATATTACACAGAAGCTACTTGTCTTCTCTTTCCTGGTGTTTCAGGAATCATTTACACTCAGTAGTCACTTATTTACTATTCACTATTTCTAACAGGTTAAACCTTACTCTGATACCCATTGTGGTGAGTTTGACTCTGTCATGAACTGGTTTCTAAGTCTCTCTTGGGACATCAGTAAACTGTACAAATAAATCCCAATTAGGCAAAGACACTATCATCACCTTCTCTCAGCATGTCAAAGCCCTTTGAGGATTTGGGGACAGTGTTACTCAGCTGCCTGCTTTGTGTTACATCTTGTTTTGTGGTTTTGCAGCATGAACGCAATCAGATTTGAGACCTAAGCTTTGAACAGTGTCAGGTGGACTGTGCTAAAATTCCTGGCTCAAGAAAATAATAAGGTGAATAAGCACCACGGGGATAATGGGTTACAGTTTTAAAATGCCAGAAAGCTTAAGTAATAGCTGCAGTTGTGACAGGCTGAGCCTTTTCAAGTGTGCTGTGTATACTCTGACTGCTGAATCAAGTCATCTTTCTTTTAAACTTTCCATTTTGTTCCTTCTGTTAAGTTAGGAATCAAAAGTTTCCTGTTCTATGAATGACAAGAATCAGAGAATGAATGTATACTTATAATTAATTTTCAGCAATTAACAATTTGCAAGCAGTTTGAAATTTATTCTTGGCATTGAATAAAGAGCTTTTGGAGAAATAACCGAAGATGTAAAATTCTGAATTTGCAGCTTGGGAGGGGGAAGTCAGAGAAACTTGTTGAGGTACTTCTTCAGTAGTAAGAATACATTTGCTAACAACAGTGAATGTTTATTAATGAGGAACTGGATTGCTATTTGAAACTTCTGCTAGACTTTTGGGATATGTTCTGTTGAAAAGAGCTAGTTAAAATGTCAATAAGAGGGATATTATTGTAAAATCATGTCTTCTATAATTTGAGATTCTATAATATATGTGGGCTTTACATGTCAGCTGAAGTTACTTGCTTATAAGTTAACATTTGTCTTGATGAGGATTTGTGCTATTTAGGTTTTAGGTCTGATCTTATGCCCATGTCAGCTGTCACTGGATATCATAGACACATTTGGAATCTGGAAGAATCAGCTTCACGATATCATCATGACTCCTTGAAAGAGTGATGCCAGGTTCCCAAATGAATCAAGCCATATTTGAAAAATCTGTGGATCCAATTTACATTTTTTTTCTGGGAGACTCATAAAGGGATGTGCTGATAATTCAGAAGTCTCTCCTCAGCTACCAAGTACTTTGCCATTCCACTGGCTACTTGCCATCCAGTTTTTTTGTTTTCTGTTGTTCCACTCTTACGTGCCAGTGCAAATGAAAATAGGAACAACCATGGTGTGATTAGCATGGCAGCATAAAGAAAATTTATTTTTTTCCTTTTTTTAAGGCCAATAATGAGGAGTTAAAATTATAAAAATTAATATTAGAAATTCCCATTAAAGATGTGATGTAGTGAGAATGCGTGGAAGATCTAAATTTTTGGAGGCTTTCAGGATGGAAATGAAAGCTTTGCTTCCTGAGCTTTGGATGGCATTCTTCCTTTCCCACCCAAGACAAAGGAACTATTGCAGTTCTATATCCCTGGATCAATTAAATTCATTATAAGCTAATTTATGCTGGACAGAGTGCATTTTTCTAATTGTGTGTGTTCTGTTATTTTACTACTCAAATTCTCAGTCTAGAGAATAACCTTTACAAAGGATGAATAAGAATTTTCTGCATTTTATTGTCTTCAAGTTTCCACTGATGTTTTCCGTTTTTTGGAATATGCAAGATCCAAGGTTCGGTGTTTTCCAGGATGCTGACAAATTATGTTGCAGGTCTTACCTTAGGAATTGAAGTAAATAGGGACCATAAAGGCTGTTCTTCATCATTTGCTGTTATTTCTCCTTAATCATGAAGCAGTGGAAGCACCTAAGATTTGTTTTAATTTCAGACCACTTTATTGTTACCTCTAACATGTGCAAATGAGGTATATATTAAGAATGTACATTTCTTACTGGGTGATTGAATGGAACTTGTTATTGTCACTAAGTTGCTCTCAGAATTTTCTATGCATTATTCTAAAAATTGACTTCCCAGTAACATCATTCCATAACACACAGAACTTTTTATCTGTTTTACAGGGTTGTGACTCTCAAATGAGCATGTCAGAAGTGTCCTGCAGTGAAAGTACCTCCTCTTGTCAGTCTCTGGTACATGGCTCAGCTCCAGAAATCCTCATTGGCCTCCTTTATAATGCTACAACTGGAAGATTATCAGCAGAAGTGATAAAAGGCAGCCACTTCAAAAACTTGGCAGCGAACAGACCACCCAGTGAGTGAAAATCTTTTTTCATCCTAATGCTTCTGTACTGGTGGGGCTCTCAGTAGCAAGGACTTCAATCCTACCACTTAGTCTTACCCAATCAAAATGAAGTAGAGCAATCATCAAGTAATCTGTTTCATGTTTTATATTTCTAGTCAGTTGGGAAATAGCAAAAATCTAAAATTCAAAATATTAATTGTAAGTTGACAAGCCTGTTTTAATTTTTCATGATGACTGACTAATAAATTACCTTTATCATAATGATTAATTGCTAAATTACTAATGCCTCACATCACAGGCCAAGAATAAAAAAGTCAGTGTTTAAAGAGAAAGTACATGCCAGTTAATATTAATATAAACATTCTGATCAGTTATTGCTGCTCCTAGAGGGGTTGATACTGCAGTCTTTAATTGCTTATGTGCCTGTATATATGTGGTAATATATCTAATTTGGGAATGTCAGTAAAGTCAAGGAGCAACTACTTGAGGCCTTTGACATATTTACTGTACAGGAGGAATGTTCACCAGCAGAAAGCACTTGAATTGTATCTTCAAGCATTTGTTCAAAAATACATGTCTGAAATATCTGTGAACTTTATATACTTCTTAAGCGGAGCCAGATGGAACGTCACAGGGGGAGAATATTATTGCTGTCTCTAGCTCTTTGACATAGCTTGAGAAAGTTCAGTAACAAACTCTTAAAAATATATATTTTTTATTGTTTTTTAAGATGGTGTGTCTGATTTACGTAAGTGTTAATAAGAAATTAACCTGTTCCTTTTGATTTTGTCTGGAAGCTCAGGTTTTAGCTACTCTTTCTGTTTTTTAAGCCCCAGATTAATGTGGCACTAGCAGATTATCTGCTACTGGATTATGTGTTAGGCTGCCAACATTTTGTAAGTGGTTTGCATGTCTCACTTCATCTTCAGAGTTTAGGAAGTAAGCCAGACTTGATACTGGCATTCTCTCCTCTTTCTCATTTTCTTGAACCACGTTTATTCTATTCATAATTGGCTCACCTTACTCTGCTTTGCTTTCTCTACACTTTTCACACTGATGGAGCCAGGCTTTGTTAACATGGCCAGAGAAGGAAGGTGATAGATGAACCTCTAATGCTTTTGTATACTTGGGTGGCTGCCCCAGAGTCACCTATTTGGAGATAAAGTGTAGAAAGTCTTGGGGAAAGCCAAAGAGGTCCAAGGACACTGAAGTGTGGGAAGAAATGAAAGGGACAGAAGAGACCATGTGTTCCCTTAAAGCAAAACCAGATGCTTATCTTTCTGGAATCTCAGAGATGGCCAGTTTTTATTTAATATTTAGAATACACAAGTTAGGAGGGGTTCAGTGCTTGCTTTGAAAACAGAGATGCTCATTCCCTAGTGTGTCAATTCCCAAAATGTGCTCAGTGGGCCCATGCTGTGTAGCTAACAGTTGTGAGTGTCACTGGGGTCAAAAATCTGTTTCAGATTGTAAGAAAGGAAAGCCCTGTAAAACCATGTTCTATGTAACCTTTTTGGAGGGAAGAGCTCCCATGCTAACTTTTGCCCCTGTGAAGGGTAGGGGGAAGATTTGATATTTGTAATAACAATAGTCCAGTTCTGTTTAGGCAAATGTGGGTTCGGAGTTCTGTTATTCCTAAAAAGCTGGAAGCTAAGGAACTTTCTGGGTCTGGTAAAGCCATGCACAGAATATTGTGGAATCCAGGTTTCTCCTTTGGGCTGTTTTGTGCCATTCCCCTCCCCCCAGCAGTGGTGGCACCTTTTCAACTCCTGGACCCAGGTCCCTACCACTGCCATACCCAACTCCCTGTTGAATATATTGTGGACACTGCTAGCCTCAATCTGTGCCATCATATCCACAAAGTGAAAAGTAAGGCCTGTAGGGATGATGATGATGAAGAAGAAGAAATGTCCTGGTCACATTGGTTGTTTGGACTATCAGTGGTCCAAAATCCTGAGGAGGGCTGCAAGGTGTATGAGCAGCTCAATTTTTATTCGCGTGTTGAGGAACTGTGATGGAAATGGAAGCAATTACTCTCTCCCCCATTTCTGTAGTCTAGGGCTTGGCAACTTATGAATTTTTGTGAGGTGCTTCTGCAGCAAATATGGACTGAACACTAAATTTCTACTTCTGGTTAGTACATGCTCCTCTACTGCGTATTCATGTTACAGTATGTAACATAAATACAGTACAGTTATGTATAGTAACTCATTTAGCAATTGAGTACAGGCAAATAGGCCAAATCCTGCAGGCAGTAACAGTGGATGTGTCTTCTTTGTTTCTCTGTGTGACAGTTAATATTTTGTCTGACAAAAAAATGCTTCTCAGTTTTCTTCAAAATTTAGTTGAAACAGGGTATGAGCTTTTGCATATTAAATGCATGTGTGTGTATGCATGCACACACACATTAAATCCATAAATATGTGGATTTTAATAAGCAAGATCTTTACATCCTAAATAGAGACCCATTGCTGAATTTCAGATATAAGTGTCCCTCAGCTCTTTCTAGAGATTACATCAGAGTCATTCTTGTGCCCAAGTTCATCACTACTCAAGGACTGAAGTACTACAATGAAATATCAGTAACTAGAAAAGCTAAGGGCAAAACCAGCTTGGTTTTCAGTTAAATGATTTTTCATTTTATTGCTTTTAATATATGAGGTTTAAATACTTAAATGTGCAGTTTTTGTAAATATGCTGGAGTTTGCATGAAAAAGCATAAGGTTTGATAATGATATAATGATTTTACCCAATCTGCTATAACTTAATCATTTGTATGATTCTTGCAATGTAAGTGTGGCTTAGAATCCAGTGTCTATTAGTCCTGAGATAACCCATTAAGTAAGCAATGTAATTTTTGTTCAAGATTACACAAAAACTGCACAAAGTTTTCATTTCATTAAGTTTTACCTAACAATCCTTCTGTTCAATCCTTTTTCTAATCTGTGCTGCTAAGGTTTCATGTTCTTCCATTCCAATGAATAGTGTTTCCTCTTAAACTTTAACCTTTGATCCTCTCTCACCCAACTATTGACATCTGGTCATTATTTCTTTTACTGCTTTCCACCCCCTGTTTTCAGACGGACTGTTCTGTTGTCTAAAACACTTGATAGGTGGACAGGTTTATATAATCCGAGGTGAGTTCCTGTAGAAATTAATTGGATGTTGTCTTTTTCATGCAAAAGAAACCTGCCAGCAGTAAAATATCCACAGCTGCCTACCATACCAGTTTATAGAAGTATATGTTTATTTTTTTGTGGCACTCTCTAATGCAAAAGTTGCATTTATCTCTGATTATGGATGTTGGGGTTTCAGTGTACCTGCAAAGTGAAAATACTCAATGTATTTTTTAAACATAAACTCTAACCTTTAATTGATATTATCCATTAATATGAAAAGACAGGAGTAAAAATTAAATACAAGATTGTTTTAAACAATGTTATATTCTCTGTAATTAATTAACCTTATGAAATGTACACCCATCTGCAGGAGCACGGTTTGGTGCTTTTGGTCCAACGAAAACAGGCATTTAAAAGTAAGGGCTTATACCCAAATGCTAACACATAATGTGTGCTAACTACATTACTTGCATCAGCTTCTTAAGTGTGTGCTTAAAAGCACCATACAAGCTACTCTTTGAACAATCATCTCAAATTATGGAAAAACTTGCTTTTCTTTAAACTTGCAGTAAATGTATTCCTTCATGGATCTAGGAAATAACAGGGGTTTTTTGTATTGTGTAAACTGACATCCTTGAATGCACTTTGATACATTTTGGTTTTCAAAATAAATGAAACTGAAAAGCCCAAAACGAGAACCCCATCCATGCAGAGATTATTCTTAAGCATTTTTTCCTGGCTGTTTTGATATCATTGCTGCATATTGACATAATTTTTTTTCTCTTCATTAATTGCCTTTTTAATTGCATTTCATTTATCCATATCCTTTGAAATTTCAGTGGTATGCTTTACAGTGTTGTGGCTAGTTGGAGCTTGCTGAGTGTTAATGCAATTCAAGTTTTTTTTAGACTAAATAAGGGGGGGGTCAATGGGAAGAGGATTATGAGGTATACCTTTAACTTAACCCATGTACATAGTACTGGAGCTAGTTCATTTGTTAGTGTGTTTGTAATACTTTATTTACTTGTCATCTCTCATGTGTCTAAACGAAGCTGTGTTCAGCCATCCTGGTATACACCATATCCTTGTTCTTTGTAAATGCCTTTAAAGATTCTCCTAATCTTTCATTCCAAGGTATCTGACACTCCACAACGTGACTTCTTTTGCAGACACATATGTGAAGTTAACTCTGCTGAACTCGATGGGGCAGGAGATGTCCAAGTGCAAGACTTCCATCCGCCGAGGGCAGCCGAACCCTGTGTACAAGGAGACCTTTGTGTTCCAGGTGGCCCTGTTCCAGCTCTCGGACGTGACACTCATCCTCTCCGTGTACAATAAGCGCAGCATGAAGCGGAAAGAGATGATAGGCTGGATTTCCTTAGGTCTCAACAGCTCAGGAGAGGACGAGCTCAATCACTGGACTGAAATGAAGGAATCAAAAGGACAGCAAGTCTGTAGATGGCATACTTTACTGGAATCCTAATGGGTGGTAGAAAGTGCAGCCTGTGGTTCTAAGGGAGCTTGTTCTCCTGGGAAGATGATCACCCCCGGTCGCAATCAGCAGACGCATTGTGGGGAGTGAAAAATGGAAATTGCAGTCGACATTCCATCACAAAGGATGCACAACCTGCAAAATGGTGGGATTTAACATAGAATCTTCACTTGGTGTCATGAACTTCCTTGGTGTCAGAGGAGCCTTGCTGTACACAGATACGATAGCGGTCCCTTCCCCATCCACCTGATGCTGTATTTGTTTGGGTTTGTTTTTGTGGTTTTCAATTCAGAAACATTCTGTGCGAGGTTCTCCAAATTAATGTAAGCTCCTCCTTGTGTACCTTTTGTATTGCTTTAATACTGTAGCTTCTGACCTGCCTGCATTCAGATTAAAGGTCAATATTTTGCACTTTGAGAAAAAGTTAATGGTCTGTAAAGCAAAAGCAAAAAAAGAAAAACCACTGGTGAAAGAACACTTAATAATATAGCAAATAGAAATATGATGTTGTTTTGCACTGAGTTTCTTTCCAGGAGCTTGGTAAAGTAAGTTTTCATTTTTTGATATGCAGTTGGTTTGAAAAGTACTAGCATTTGGGCATCAGGTGAACTTTGACATCAAACTAATGTTTCTTCAATCTGTGACAGGAACGAGCTCTATATATGGCAAAAATTGGGTTTTTCCCTCTTGCCTGTACTTCTGCCTAATCCAAAGAGACCAGATCATTAGTTTGGTCCCTTCCAAAACTCCTTAGACAGGTTGTACTGTAAAACTATGTAACTTTCTGTTGAAAGCACTTCCTCTATTCATGTATTCCAATGTAGGAAGCTCATAGAGCACGACTTTACTAAAATATATTTTCATTAAACAAATTGATACAGGTTTCTTTAAAATGTCAGCAGTTAGAAATTAGGTTGAAAGATTGTGAAGGAAGTGGCAGCAGTTGAACTACTCTGAATAAATGCGAAATACTATGGCTTTGCTTGAAACAGGTATCCATTCAGGTCTCTTGTGAGCTGTTTTAGGCATTACCATATGCTGTTTGTTGGAAGTAGAGAGCAGACCAGGAGTTTTTACCTTTCTTCTTGAAGAAGAGAACATCAGTAGGTTTTTTTTTTCTAGTGATTTGCCAGCAATTGAACGAATGTTCACACACAAGATAGAAGTTTGCTTTGCTTGTGTTCAGGTTGGGAAACACAGCTTTCTAATGATGCAGTTGAGAAGCTGCAGTAACACCAGATAAACACTTGTGGCATCCACCAAAATTGAGAAAATATCAGTGCTTCTGAGGTTCCTATTTGTCCCAAAGCCTTTAGCTGGACTCACACTAATTTACTGACTGCTGAATCTAATTCATATTGCTAAACTTATGCATTACTGAGTAAAAGTATTTTTAAAAAGCTTCCCAATTTAAATATTTTTTTTGCCTGTTACTACAAGTTTTGTTTATTTTTAATTGTTCCTGTAAAGAAAGCAATTTTTTCTTATAAATGATGTTGATGTCTTACTAATATGAGACCTCACTGACTGTTGTAGCACTTGGTGGGTAGGAGAGTAAAGTGTTGGATTTTGTTGAGACAATTGGTGTTAGTCTAAAGTGTTATCATTAGGACAGATGTGTTCCTCTTGAATTCCTTTTAATACCTTTGAACAGTCCTGGCTTTGGGGTATACAGACAGTCAGGTACAGTGAGACTGGTGATGGTACGTATGTTGTAATAAAGATCTTTCACATGGTTCTCAAATTCTCACACTATTTAACAGTTTCATTAAGTCCTTTTTAAAGGATTTTGTAATTCCACATCTTGGTTTATTTGGTGTCTTTCGAGGGATTTATTTGCAGAGCTACGCTTTCAGTTTTTGTTGATTTAAAGATTTAAATATTATTACAGGCCTGTGGTTGTGTTTCTCTCCTCCTGATATTGTGCTGCTGCTTCATCTACAGAAGCTTCATTTACTAAATACAAATAATGCAAAAAACTTTCTTTAAACAGGAATGGTCTTGCAGTAATACAATGCAGGTCGTCTCTCTCAGTCGTTTTTGTTAGTCCAGTTTGAGAAATTTAATGTCGCGTGTAGAATTTAATACAAAATCAGCATTAATTTTATATGCATAAGGAAAATGCTCAGATTCTCTCAGTCTTTTCAGCTTTCCATATAATATAAGCAATGACGTAGAAGCTGTTGTAAAGCAGATTTTCACTGGATGTGGAAGTGGTTTTATCTATTCTGTTTGTGGATATTTAGATGCTCTTTCTAAAACTGAAAATTGTGTCTTGATGGTTGTCTCGTTGTACAGGTTTTGCTATTTAAAATAATGTACAATATTGAACAGCAAGAACTGGGTCAGGCAATTCCAGTGGAGAACATACTTAACATCATCACTGAACGAATGAAGAAGTCAGTTTGGAAGGTTCAGCAAATGACCTCTTACAGAACCAAACTAAACTAAATTAAACTGTGTCATGATTTGGGTTTCTGTTTGTAGGTTGCATTGCTTCAGCTTTGCATTTCAGCATTTAGATTTCTAAGGCACTGAAATCTTAATTTAGACACAACAGAGATTTATGGTAGTCTGTGTTGGGCTCATTGGGGAAGAGGAATCTCTCTCTAGGACTTTACCTAAAGTATCTGGGACCAGTCTGTGCTTCACAGAAGAAGGATTGGTTTACTTGGATTTATACTTTAAAAAGGCTAGGAACTGAACGTGTAAAGAATGGAAATGAATGTTTAATTTTGACTGCAGTAGAATACGGATTTGCCATGCAAAACCAGTCACACCAATAATCAGATTCATCTTGGGATTTTTATGAGTTGGTTGTAGTACCGCTAGCTGTCATGTTGGTTTTTTTCTTCTATTCTTACTATTTGATTTGTTTGTAATTTAGTTTTTCATTGATTATGCAAACCTACACCTTTGTATTTGAAATCTGCCTTCAGCTATTGTGGGTTTTTTAAACCCTACATAAGGGCTTGCACACACAGTTTTGTGCATTCAGTTAGGTCTTAAGCACGGAACAAAATTGCTGAAGAACAAAGTATCAGTGACAAATTAGAGGCACTTGTATTTTCCCCAGAGTTGGCTGTGTTTTTTTCATAGGTTTTTCTTGTTTGCCTTTGTTCAAAAGTACAGTAAGTACTTGAAAAAATGTATCAGATTAATTACTTTTCTGTGTGCCAGCAAACGATGTAGAAATTGCAGATCTTGAATTGAATCTGTTTCCTGTCAGTGTAGCCTTAAATAATTGTAGAACAGTGACCTTCCTACAGATTCTATTCTTGGAAGTATTGCATCCTTTTTTTATATGATGTGTTTGGTTTTAGTGCTTAGAATATTTCACATAGGTCATCCTAAAGTATTATAAATGTGAAAAAGTTGGTCAGTTCCTTTCTGCTAAAGGCAAAGTTGTGAAGGGCAGGACAGCCAAGCGTGAAATCCCTGCACTGAAGGAGGAGAGGCTGTGCAGCACCTGCAGGACATCACTGTCCCCCACATCCACATGGGAGGCTGGAAGGCAGCAGAGCCATCCTGCTGCTCCCATTCTGCCAGGGGGCACAGGGAACGAGGGGAGCACTGCAAAGATGCAAAAGTTGGTCCCTGTGCTGCTGCCTCATGCTCAGGATGTGAGATGTTCACATTGCAGCTGCACTGGGAGGTCTGACTGCAAAGGCAGAAGCAAGGCAAGGTATAAGGTCTACTATGGGAGAAATATGACACAATTTCTAAATGAAATGAAAGTCCACTAAACTCATTAATAATTAGATTTGGACATTTGGAGAGCCCTTGGAATGAAGCTATGTGCTTTTGTGGGAGCTAAACATTGTTATCAATTTAGAAAATGCTTGAGCTTAAAAGATTTTATGGCATTTACTGTTGAAAATATTTTTACCTGTAAATTTTTGCAATGACTTTTGATGGCAGATGCAATACCATCAGTACCTTCCCATTTTCACACCTTTGGAGCAATTCTTTTGTTGTCTAAAATCTGTGTTTGTGTTCTTAATTTATTCTCTCTTCTCCCCAGTGGCTCACTCCTGCAAACCTCCTCATGGCTCTGAAAAGCTGCCTGTGGCAGTCACTGGACCTTAGAGGTGAGGGGCACTCTGTACATTAAGGTACTGGTGCAAAATTTATTTGACATCTCCAACTCCCCAAAATTTCTGAAATACAAACCATCAGTTTTAATATAGCAAACCAGAAGAAGAAAACCTCTTTGAGGGAGACATTTTCATGTAGGAATTGAGTCCAGATTACTCTTACACATCCAAATTCTAACAAAAAGTCTGGGGTAAGATCAGGGAATGAGGTTTGAGGGGAGGCCTTTTGGCCTGAGCTGTTCCAGCCTGAAACTAATAACAAAATGTCCTTTCATTGAACTCAGAGTAGTATTGAGACCTCTACTTATGACACTTTTCTGGAGGGAAAAAAAGCTGTCCTGCTTATAGCAGTCTTTAAAATCAGTCTTGTCACTTGTTTGTGAGGCAGACTGACTTCTTTCTGAAGCTAAGTTCTCCATAACTGTTAAACATCCTTTTAATTTTCCCACTGATGTGCATGCTTGCCTGCCATTAATGTTAGTGAGAGGAGCCCAGAGGCTTCAAGAGGAGAGCAGACCTCACCCTGAAGGTGTGAAGAGCAATAGGATTGGTGGGTTAGAGGGGTGGTACAGCCTGGCACCTGCAACACAGTCAAATATGATTTCAGTTACGAATGGAGGCAAAAAACCAAACATCCAGATACTGTCACAAACTTGTTATTTGTTCATTATCTCTTTTTTTTCTTCTTTTCCTGAGCTTTTGAAATATTTTTAGAACTTATTATTAAAAATGTTAAAGGAGTCCCTAAACATCTTGATTGTTTTAACTGGAACATTTAGCAATGTTTATCATTAGAAGGAGCCATCAAGAATGTTCTGGTTTTTTGGTCTTTAACTCAACTGCTAGACTGTGTAGTACATCACAGCTGGATTTCAGATTACTTTGTTCTGATGGTAGTTCTTGAGGGAAAAGTCACAGAAGTATTTCCTTGTCGGTGAAATCACTGACACCCATTGAAGAGATGTCATATGAGAGCAAGAGCATTAAAATAAGAGATGGCTTCTTACAGTAGCAGCAACAGTGATTCATATTCCTCTCTTGGAACCTTGTGGCCCTCGGAGGGCCCTGCTCAGACAAACTGTGACATGTTAGTTGTGGAGTTCATGCATTCAGAACAGTGCTGGTCTCTGGTCATTGTGTGGCTTCTAAACCAGTGTATTTTACAGAGGGTAGATGGTTTTTTATTTGCCTTGGGTGAGTGGGGCAAGTGCCAACTGGTCTACAGTGACATGGATTAGTTTAGCCTTAAGAACTTATCACTGCCCCTCCTTAAATTCAAGCAGGATTTCTTCCTTTCTGCAGACTATGCAGAAATCTTATGCATCAGTATCTGCTTATATTATGTCTACCTGAATATGGCACAATTATTAGTGCTGGCAAGCTTAGTTCTTATGTGGTGTGACTGAAGTAATGGATGGACCTGGTACATGCTGGATCAGGTTTTGCTGGATCAAGTTTTGCTGTTCAGGCTTATGTTGGATCAATATAGAAACATGGTCCTTATGCAGAGGAATGTGCCAGGAGTCAGGAACGTGGGTGGTACTGCTTCTGTAGGAATGAAGATCAGGAGACAGCTCTGCCCAGAAAAAGGGCAGAGCTGTCTTATAGCAAGAAGGATTAATTCATATCCTTGGAAGCATCTTCTGGTTGAGCTGGCATAAAGGCCCTACTCAGGAGAGCAGAAGCAGTAATACCATACCACTGAAGGAATACCTCATGGACATTCAGGGATGTAATTAGCGTCATCCTTTTCTCTCTTGTACCTGAGGACAAGAGTCTTGCCCATTGTATCAATATAGTTTTTTTTCTATGTTTTGCAAACCCTGTGGACACTGACTGCATGCTGAGGGTCTAAAGTGGATTGCTTTTTAACTTTTGGTTCATTTCCAGAGTGTGAATTTGAATGAATTTTCAGAATTAACTAGAAGCATTATCAGAGCTTTGAGATGCAATCTCTAGGCCATAGTACAAAGCAAGGAGCAGGGCTTTGAACCAGTTTTGATTGTCAGTTTTGCAAATGGCTTATTATGACATTTTAAGAAAATTTCTAAGCAGTTGAATGTATTAGGGAATATTTACAAAAAAGGAGATAGAGCAGTGATCTTTTTTTACTATACAGCTAGTTTGCTGTCCTTTCCAGTAAACCACAAGGTTCATTAGTGCTCAGTACTGTTTCGTTTACGATAAATGTTTTTAATGTGATTTTCATAACAAAGTGTAATTAGTGAAACCTTTTATTCAATTTTTCCCTTTATTTGCTTTTTTTAAGGAGAGATCTCTCCTTATATAGTATATATACTTTCTTACAGAGCTTTCTTACCTATTTTTATATAAGATGATTTAACAATGTAAAATGAAATGCTCTATGAGCAAGCTATATCACTGTTAACACAATCAAAAGTGCTAATATAATGACTAAGGGCCTGAAACTTCTGCCTTTTACTCAGGTCCTGGTTTAACCAGATGTCTTTCATGCTGTGTAGGACCTTTCCCTGTAAGCACTTCCATCTATTCCTGGGGATGTCTCAGAGAAAGGCACTATTAACATGAATAACAGTGGTAAAACTGAGCCTCCTCTCCATTCTTAGTGGGACATCTGTCATGAGTAAAGGCTGCTGGCTCTGTCCCAAAGTATAGTTTTAGATTATAGTTCCCTTGATCTTCAGTGATTTTGAACTTGTTTTTCTGGTGACTATAAGCTAATAACTGATCTTAGTGAATACATATATTGAATTGTGCTGTTACCAGCAAGATTATTAAAATGTGTTTCACATTTTAATTCATTCTTTCATTGGGATATAAGGAGTTGGATTTGTGAAGCATTATATTGCATAGAGATAGCACACATTCACCACATTTCTGAAAGGTATGAAATATACAGTATGTAGCATTTTCTTGCATACTTTTATACTGCCTGTACATCACCGATGCACTCGGTGCCTTCCTTCTTTTGTATAAAATTTAATATGTAGAGAAACTGAAGTTATAGTGTTTAAGCAATGTCACTGCAATTGAAGAGATGTCTTAAACAGATTATTCCTAGTCTGAGAGGTTTCAAAGGGCAGTTCAGTTTAACACAATGCATTTCTTTGAAGTTTTCCACTTTCCTTCCTCACCCCCACCCCCATCCAAAAAACTTCCTCATATGGCTGTTTATTCTTAATTGATTCCTGTGTCTGATGTAAGTCACATGGTGTTAACCAAAGAACCGAGCCTGTTTCTAATTATTTGGACAAATAATGTTGGGACTTGCAGTTATTTATAGACAAAAAATGATATGATGGATCTCTGTTAACAAATATAGAATAGGCTTCTGTAAATGTGACTCCCAGCTGAGAATTCCAAATACCTCTTTTCTGACTGGATGTGCATAGTTGTATCAGTAGCAAAGTGTTTGGGTTGTGTTTCTTGGTGCATTTTAATCAAAATCCTATCACAAACAAAAATATCAGTCAGTAAGTGCTGTCAGATTAGCTTGGTTTACCATGTTGTACCTATATCTGAAGTGTGCTACTTTGAGAACAGATTTGGCTTTCCTGTGTCTGAAGTCCTGATGTTGTACAATAATTATCTGGTGTATGCTGGTCTCACATGAACAGACTGATGCTGCATCATATGTACCAGTGTCCCTTCATTGTACAACTTCTGTAATATAACACGGTTTTCAACTACTGTTTCAACCTGAAATTCCTTAAATTTCAATGCATGTATAGCCTTAAACATCTAAGACACCAAGCACAGTTTTAACGGGAATAGGTTATATTTGCAAGTCCTGTTTGTCTCAGAAGTCATAGAATTATTTTTATATATCAGTCAAAGATTGTAGAAAATGGGTACACTGCAGTTGTGTTATCAACCATGCTCCTAATTATATGCACTAAAAAATAAAAAAAAAAAGTAATTTTTGCTAAATGTTTTTGAGATGAAGTATCAGTGCTCATTTCCTTTCTTGAGTTTGTTTTTGTTTTCATGCTTTCATTTCTGTACAGAACCTTGGTGCCCTTAACTAATACCTGTGACTGAATTCACACAGATCTTTAGTATTCCTTGAGCTGCTTTTCTTTTTTGTTCCATTTTTAAACTGAATCAGCAGTAATTAAAATTCCCCTAAAAAAAATTCCTTTTTTTTTTTTTTACATTTTGACAGTAACATAATTAGAGCAAATGACTGTTTGCAGCTGTTTATGCAGCTTATTAAAGCCTGAGAACTTTGTTTGAAACTGTCATTATAATCCAGATGAAGACATACGTTTCATGGCATTTCAGTCCACATCAGGTGAAAGCAGGAGCTCTGGCAATGAATGTGCAGATCTGCACATGGTGTGTCAGACTCTAAATCCCCAGAGGGATTTATAATTAAGTGTCACCTTGTATCTACAGCGTCTCCAGTTGTGTGTTGTCAGATACTTGTTGTTTTGTTTTCTTTATTATTACTTAGCAAAAAACTACTTTTATCATTTTTGTGCTACTGTATATTAATCTTGAGGGTTTCCAGTGTGCAAGATCAGTTTAATGTTGTCAGTTCTCTTTCTGTAAAAAACCCCTGGACTTTCAGCATACACATCCCATTCCTGTTCTGGAGAGAGCCAGAATGCCACCAGCTGGTTTTAGTTGTATTTACCTGTACAGCACAGGTAACTTCAGTCCCATGTTAGTTTGACTGAAACATGCTATAGTATATTTTCAAACCTTGGATGTGTCACAACATTAAAATAGTCATTTTGCATATCTGAAACTTTGCAGCTGTGGATTTGTATTTTGTTTACTCTATCTCTGTGAAATGTATTTTTGTCCGTTCGAGGACTTCGGATATTTCAAAGTATTTTCTGTACGTGAAAACAGCTTTTTGCATGTGAATTTAATTGCTGGAAAGTATTTGAAAAAAAAAAGGAAAAATCACTTTTAAAACCTGTTGTTGTCATTTTCCTTTGGAATTCATTACCTTGTAAACAAAAACAGACTTCACTGTTCAGAAGATAGTAATGCTTGGTCAATCATTGGAACGGCTGTCAGCATTAAAGAAAAAATCGTTTTTAATGATTTAATAATTTTGTCAAGGTAATCCTAGCCCTTACACACATATTGGCTCTGTTTACAAATTTCATAAGTTTCCTACCCCAATTCCCTTTCTGTTCCCCACACTCTTTGTTGATGTCATGAACCTCTGCTTAGAGAACTTTAAATTAACCAGTGTGACAATGTTCTAACAAATATGATGTGTATACTGGCAAATAAAGACACACTCAGGTGATCATTCTGTTTGACTTTATACAGTTTCCTTCTGGGGTCATCTGTGGTTCTTTGCTTCTTTGTCCCAAATGCATTTCTCAGAAGAGATCTCATCTAACATATTTATGCTTAACTTGTGCTTTCCAAAGAATAAGAAGGATGAAATAATTGAGGTTTGATTTAAACATGAAAGAACACTTGCCATAAGTAACAATGATAATTTTACTGTGAGCCAACTTAGATCTTCTGTACTATCCTCTGATGATTTTTGTGATACCTATTAGAAAAAAGGCTTTCTGGGCTTTCATGGCAGCTCAGCTTTAGGAGGTGCCTGATTATATGTATGTTTTAATACCTACTAGCATGCATGAAAAAATAATTGTTAGAACAATTAAAGCATTATTCCATATCCTAAATGTGGGAACACTTCGTATAAAAAGCTTTTATTATTTCTTCCCATTTCTGCAGATGAAAGGAGCATAGCCCAGTGACTTTTACCGGATTAAAATGGGGAGAGGGGTGCATTTCTTTGCCATATGATCCTGACTCTCTGGACCATGACCATCTGTGCAAATCCTAGAACTCCTGCAAATAAGATAAAATGGTACTTTCTGCTGTTAAGGCTAGCATTTTACAAAGGCTATACATTACAAATAATGTGGCATTCCATGTGCAGATGGCTACATATTTGATGTTTGAAAACCTTTGAATGGAGCACTTGTGACCATATTCTCTAGAAGATGTCTCAAGACGTTTGGTATCCTTGTCTGTCAGAAAAAAATAGCAACCTAGGGGTGTCTAGATTATATAAGATCTGTTAACAGGTGATAATATGAAAAATACTCACTTTAAAATGAGGATGTGTGAAGCTATGAAAACATGGCAGAGTAAGTGAAATAGAATCTGTTGATTGATAGTTGGTCACCAATTATGAACAGCCATTTTCTACTCAAAGATCACAGAAAAAAGAGTAACTACACAGCTTCAGCTGCATGTGGGGTACCTTGCAGTCACCCATGTTTCAAGTAACTGAGCAGAATTACATGTAATGCTTGTAGCTGGTAATTAGTTTGTTATGAAACAGTAATTGCTTCAGACAAGTAGAGCCAAGTTACATCACTTTTCGGTAGATACTCCTTTACCTGTCAAATGTTTTCTCTGAGTAATTGTCTTCATGTGGCAAATTCCACATTAGATAGTATTTAAAATCTTTTGGAAGGCAACACTTACTTGGTTCTGAAGGTTCTTGTGGGCATTTAGCATTTTTCCATATGAAATTTAATTTTTTTTCTCTAGTATTTTTATTTTTACAGTCCAACAGTGCAGTTCTAATTTAGTGTTCTATTCGTATTAGACATTTCATTTTACTTGTAAATTAGCCCTCCCAAATTAATGAGACTCTTGCTAAGGCATTTTGTTACTTGATAATTGTATTGAGTTGCTGCAGTTAAGCATAGGGATTCAAAACCTAAACTTACTGTTGTTTTGGAATAAGAATAGTAAGGATAGAAGGAAGAAAAATTGCAGAAATTAAATAAACCCTCATCGAGTAACATTATGCAACAAATCAGCTGGGCTTTAGATAAATGATTTATTATTGAATTTAAAACCTAATAGGTTTGTGTGTTCTGAGTGTAGTTTACACTGGTTTGTTTTCTGCTTAATTAGAAGCCTTACATTTCATCTTATTAATAATGAAAATCCTCTTGTCAAATTGTGTAAGATTGTGTTGAACTAATATGTATATTTTAGAGGCAGCATAAAATTTCCCCTCGTAGCCTTTGATATTGTTTCATTGCATTATGCAAAAATTATATTCTGATTTTAATTTTGCTAGTGTGAAGTAAGAAAACTTCATCTTCCATTCCTGTCTGAGAAAGTCCTGGTTTCAAGAGCTGTGAGAAGAGAGTCCCATCACTGTGGCCCACTGTTTGCAATTAAAGGCTAACTGCAAACAGAAATTCAGAATACCAGGCCAACTGAGCTTTACAACTGTAATGAATGTATATATAAGATATAATAGTAATCAAATCTAAAGTTTTATCCTGTGATATCAGTTCCTGTTGCAGTGGTTCAGCGGTTCAGAAAAGGAACAGGCTTAAACATGCCAAAGGAGACCAGAGCTGTACTCCATTTCCTGTTAGAGTTAAGTATGAATTTCCCCTGATACCACAGCATTTTCATCTGCAGAGACCTAAAGTACCAATGGACTAAAACGTCAGTCACACAAGCCTTTGCTAATTAATGCCTTCACCAGAAAATGTCTGGCATTCTTAGGAAATCAGGGAGATACAGAATGCAGAATTCATTCATATTTATATTTTTAAAAAAAATAGGCATGAAAAGGAAAAACCACATAATCAGCTGTTTGATAAAGCTCCAAATCAGTCAGCTAGGCTAAAGGTCATGAATATGTAGCTAGATCTTAGTAAGCCTCAGTGGCAAATCATCACACACGCTTGCTGCAGTTTCCTGAGACCATATAAAACACTTGGGAGCACAAGCCGGGCCAGTAGGCTGAGAAATGGCATTAACCATTCAGCCTTCACCATCTGTCACCGTGCAGCCAAGCAGACACTTCTTGTGGAGCCGTTCTGTGTCTCCTCATCTGGGTTTTTAACTGAACTTCTTCACATGGGGCTTGCCAGCGAATATGAAGTACTGTCACACACAGCACTGCCTTCTTATTCTCATTGCTAAAATTCCTGTTTTCTTCAACATCATTGATAAATCCAGGCAGTAGATGACCTGTCATACTAGTAAATTAATCAGTGAAACTGATGCACATCTTTGAAAGATAGTATGAAATACTTTGTAAAGCGTTACTATATAGAAATTGCAGCCCATAGTATTATATCCAGGAGAATGCTTTTCTGCTTATGCTGAAACATGCCAAATAAGTTTGCTGAATACCCCAGTTCTGCAGTCTTTCAGTTATGCTTACTATCAGCAAGTCACTGAAGGATCAGGATAAAACCTAAAAAGACTTTTTTAGTTTTCAGTGAGATCAGCTCCTTGAAGTGACTGAATTGCAACCTAAATGAGTGCCAGCACAGGGAGCGGGCTGGAAGTGCACAGCTGGAGCTGAGCTGTCCTTCCCTGGCAATCTGTGCTTATCTCAGCTAAATACAACGTGGAAATCACTACCTGAGGAAGCTGTTCTGAGCATGGAGGCATTTCACACTGCTGACTGTTGCCTGTTGGAATACAACCAAACACTTCTCATCTTACTTTGAAAAAAAAGCTTGTAAAAGTTGTTAAATCCATAGGTGCAGGCAGAAACGGATGTAAATACTTTTGGAACACCAGAGTAAGTTTGATGGGACGGAAATCACTACTTGTTTCTAGCGTAATAATTCATCCTTTAAAAAAATCAGTTAGAAAATGTAATATTTTGCAATTCTGTCATTTTAATACTGTTGATGTTATTTTGGGGGTTCTCCTAAACCTCCAACAACATTCCCTCTTTTTTTCCCCTCATTGTCCACCCCCATAATACACCCCCAGAGCAGAACCCCCTTCAAGGCCATAGGTTGCCCTTGCTGTCTGACACAAGAGCAGTAGAAGGATTGCTGCTGCTGGTGCTTGGACCTGGGGAGCCTTTTGGGAGGAAGGGTGGTTGTGTGAGACCATGTGGGAGCATCAGCACCACTAGGAAGCTGAGGGAGAGCAATTACTGAAGGTAAATCAGAAGCAGGTGTTTCCAGACAACCTGTAAAGATCCAAGGATGCTGGTACCCAAACGACTGCACATCCCACAGACCTCCTGCTCTACTCCCTTCTTGGCTTTTCTATGAAATCGGGTGATCCACCCCTAGGCAAACATTCCATTGCCAGAAATATTTCAAGGAATTGTTCTCTGAGTGCATATCCCACCCTCTCTAATTATGCAGACCATTTCACTGAAAGCTTTCTCAGTAGGCAGACACGCGGTGTAAGATCGACTGCATCAACAGCCTGAGATACAGAATGCACTCAACTGTTCGCTGCCATTCTGGACAAATCAAATTAAGCATCCCCAGCAAACGCTGCCATCAAAGAACGAAAGCTGTAAAGTGATTCAATGAATTTATAGTCCGTGTAACCACTGGATGACAAACATTTCTGCCTTGTACCAAAACTAGGAATGTTGTTGTTTATGCCAGGGGTGGATCTGAAGGAATGTTAACTCATCGTGGTGGTCTGCAGTTTGATCTTCAGCCTTCACTTGTACCCACTAACTCCATTTCCCAATGGATTTCTCAGCAAATTTAGAGCACGTGACCTTTTCTGGTTTGTTTTCTTGATGCAGTGTGGGGTTGTGCTTTTCACATTAATTAATTAATTAATTTTGTCCTTTTGAAATGTTAACAAGTACTAATTTTGGTGTATAGTCCTGGGTCAGGTGCATGTACTGATGTTCCTAACCCAACCCTGAAATCAGCCAGTTTGAAGATGAAGCCTAGAAAGCTCTTTGCAGTTCAAGCCATGGCTGCTCACCAGTTTAAGGGAGGAGACAAATCCATCAATCCTAATATAATGGGAGAATGTTCAGGTAGGCAGTAATTGAGTTGGAATTCGGCCAAAGCCTTGGGGTTAAAGAACCTACTGTTATGAAATGTGTTAGAGGATCTTTAATGAATACAAACAGTTGAGATCACAGTTTCTTCTCTTCTGCAAGGGGCAGCAGAAAATGCTGGTTTGCCTCCAGAAATAATTTGGTGCCTGTAATCAGGCTGGGCATTGAAAAAAATATGCCACCTTCTGAAACACCAGAACCATTTTCTTACCAATGAAGATCTCAGTGTGTTGACCTGTAGGAGGAGTAGCTGGCCCACATATTTTAATAATAACCCTCACATCAGTATTGGGAAATAACCACTAAACAAGTAAAGAAATCCTTAACTAACTTGGATTGCCTTACATTAGATTCAACTAAGTTGAATCTTCTCTGTTTTTTAGTATCAAAAAGTCTTCTGGTTTGCAGAATAATTTCAATAAAATTTATTAAGCCCTTCAGTTAGGCTGGATGAGAAGAAAATCTCCAGACGTGTTGTTTTCTATAGGTAGGTGTATCCATATCCATAAGTTCTTCTGGATTTCTTACACATATTTTTTTCTAAATACAGCTAATGGTTGGAAAAAGGGGCATGACTGGAAAAGTCCTTGGCAGCCTAAACATGGGGGGAAATTGGTGCCTTACAGATTAAGAATTGTTTGCCTTTGAAGCTCTCTGGGTGAAAAGAATTGTGTCAGTCAGCTGAAGCCCAAATGTAAGTTACTGTGTGCACGGAGAGGGTTGCATTTTGTTATTTTAAACCACATTTAGTGCAGGATACTTTATCAGATGAATCAGAGAAGTCCCTTTAAAAGCAACAGCCTTTGAAATGCCTATGAAGGTGTTTACTTCAGGGATTTAAAAAATTTGCAAGTCAAACTTTATATAGGTGCTTATATTTTTCAGTATAGGATGTATTATGCTGCCTTGCATCAGGACAGCCCCCCAGAGCAGCAGTGATTTTGTAAGGCTACCTGTTAAAGCTAAATTCTTGCTAAACTAGCAGAGATAATGGTTTATTTGTACCATCAAGTATGCATTTAGTTTTCATTTAAAGCTCATAGTGGGTGTGTAGTTCCCAGCACCCTGACACAGCAGGACCTGATTTACGAAGTATCTCCAGGGGCCCTGGAATTATGACATGCTGTAACATTTACACCTCTGTGTGTAATGGCTCAGGTGGTACTGGGTGAATCATACTTAGGCCAACCAATGCCCTGCTACAGAGTATAGTGGGCCTGAGAGTGAACCTCAGTTCCAAAATCTGCATTAAAATTTATATATTTGACTTTGGGTTTCTATTAAAGAGAGTATTTCCTTTGTACAAGCATACTTTGAAACACGGTATGTGTTCTGTGTTACCGGGATTAGATTTTGGAAGGCAAAATCAACTTTATTAAAAAACATACACAGTATGTAAACTGAGTAAGTAAGTCAATTTTAGTGCCCTGTCTGTGATTCCCTGCATTCCCCTAATGCTTTCCTCTCCAGTCTCAGTCCTTAGAAACAAACAGACAGCAAAACCTGGTGAAGTGGTTAATTCCTTCAAGATGACATGGACTTGGAATCCAATGAAATATTATTCTTTATATTTGATTTTTGGTTTGGATTATTCCAGGATATTTATCCTTTCCTCTTGGAATAATTTTGCTTTTGGAATAATTTCAGACAACAAATATAGTACACAGTTTAACTTACTGCGACCCACTGGCTCCCAGAATAACTTCTGCCAACTTATTTCTCAACTGTTGGCTATGCTCTGCTGGTTTTTAGCTCCTTTTGTGCCCCTCAGATCTGGATTTGCTGCCGAGATGTTTTTCTTGGGGATCTTTTATTTCTGATTTACTGTGTGCTTCTCTAAGTAAAGGAATTACTCTCATGGCTGTAAAGCAGTAGGAAGCTACTGATGCTTTTTGAGAGCAGAACCATACATAGGAGACCCACATAATTTGCTTTGTAATTGAATGGTACATTTCTCAGCATCCAGATTTTTAGCTGTTGGGATTTCTCTTTTAAGATGATAAATCCTTCAGAGGTTGTGATGCATTCCTATTAAAGACAACTAGGATGTATTTCCCAAGCTCACAATAATAAGTTACCTGAGCTCAGAATTGCCAGAGTCTCTCTTAGAGTTTTGCATAATCCTCCAGTAACTTTGTGCAAACTTCTCCTGGGATGTAACAGAAATTTGGCACCTTCTTCTGGCTGTCCCCAAGTTGGGCTGGTGCCTCTTAGAGCTGTGCCCTGCACCATCGCTGTGAGCTTGTTTTTATCTTTGGACTGATTGGATGTTTCTTCTGGAGGCCAGGTTGTGCCAGCTTTATTCAGGCTGAGCGGTCCCACTGTGCTCAGTGAAACTATTCATGGAGCGAGGTGAGCTTGAGGAACTGCTCAATGGGAGCTGGGCTGGCACTGTCTGGCCCTTGGAAGCAGAGAGAGGAAAGTCTTTTCCTCCTTTTGTGAAAAGCAGAGAGCATGTGTAACTGAGAGCAGGAATGTGTCAAGAAGAAGTAGACATGGGAAGGAAATGAATCTTCAGTTCATTATCACGAACAGCAGCTAAGCTGGAGCCAAAAAATACTTGAGAGATTTAACATGAGATCTAAATTTTATTTTAGAGTTCATACTGCAATTTCATTGCAATGACAAAAATGATTCAACTGAATAATTGAACTGAAGCTGATCGTTATTCAGTTTTTCTTGGTGGGTGAACTGATACTGAAGTTTAAAAATCTCTCTCCTTTTAGGAAAAAAAAAAAAGAAAAGTCACTGGTCTGCTCTGGAGTGCATGCTTGAGAAGGACTGGATATACAGTGTCTTTGCTGTTGCTGCTGCAGATGTAGGTGAATGTGGATATGGACACTGGAGTGAGTGTCAATATACTGTACAAACCTTGAAAATATAAAGGAATACACAACTGCCTCTCCATGTCATCTTTCTTCTGCTTTTTTTTTGTTTATTTATTTGTTTGACTTTTGGTTTGGGGTTTTGTTTGTTTGTCTGTTAAATTTGGAGAGCAGTGCATTTCACTGAAACCTCGAGTATTGCTGCACAGGTTTGTTTAAACCAAAGCAATTGCCTGTCCCTAGCCATTACTCATAGCAGTGAGAAAAATTCACAGGACTTAGCTTATGCATCTCCTAGTCCCTGGAGCTTAGATATAGTCCAGGACACACCATGTGGATAAACAAGAGAGTTGACACAGCTGTGCAGGAGCTGTGAGGAGGTTTTGGAGCAGGCAAGCAGGAACAGCTTTGGGTAATTGCCATCGCACCAGATCCTGCTCTGAAAATGCTGTCCCTCCCACACATAACACTGTCTTCCTTTCTGGACATTGGAGACTACCCAAGTCTGGGACAGAGGAAAGTAAATTCTCATCATCAGTGCAGGGCTCAGCACTTGGTTTCCTGCACCCTTTTCACCCGTGTAGAGCAGAGGGAGCATCCTACAGGGAGCTGGGTTGATCCTGCAGGGAGCTGGGTTATTCCAGCTGGAGCACACCCATGTGCTCCCCTTCTCCATGCACACCTGGATCTGCACTTCCTGCCCAGAGAATGCACTGGAGACTCTGCCAGGACACCTGGTCCTTCCTGGTCCCTGGGAGTGTCATCCACATTGGGCTGCACTGTCCTTATAAACAGACCCTGCTCATGGCAGTAAAAGTGCTCCTAAAAAATGAAGTGTTAACAAAACCCAACTGTGAGTGCTGGAGGCAGAACCACTGGTGTGGATCAGAGAGCTACGATTCCCAGCCTCCATGAGGACACACGCCTCAAAACAGTTCTCTAATTGAAAATTAATTCTCAGAACAACTTCAAGTTTTTTTAAGCTACTGCTCAAGTAAAAGGAATAATCACTTTCTGTAGCACCAGCTAAATAATTGAATGCAGATCTTAGCAGAATATTATCCGTCCAAGGACAGTGGTTGCATAATTATTTCATATAATATAAATATTTAGAGATTACTTTTCCCTTAGCAATTAAATCAATAGATTGGACTTAAAATCACAACTGAATTTTAAATGATTGATTTTTTAAAAAAACTTAATATTTTTAGGTCTGCAGTGTAAATTGAAACATTTTTTTTAAAAAGTTGCATTTTGATTAAATTGATCTTTTTTTGCTTGTTCTTATAGGCTGTAAAAGTTGAAGTCTGAAAGCAGGGACACTGGCAAGGAGAATTGAGAAATGAGTAGGCAAAGTCATGTAAGTAAGAATTGACCCAAATGCTGAAATTTTAAAAAAATAAGTTCAGTCGAATAGGAAGATTTGCATCAAAATTTTATATGCTCTCTTAGCACTGTAGCTTGTGAGGCTACCCCAGAAAACCTTTCTCTGAGGAGATGTCACCAGAGCACAGGGGTGAATGACTAATCCATGCAGGCCAAAAGCATCTCCTGCTGATTACAGGCCACATGTGCTGCCTGGTTGCCTCATGAGCTACATTGTGCATAAAAAACGGATAATCAACAGCACTGGTATCATAACTTTATAATCTTTTCATTACTTAGACATTTCTCTTTTTCTAAGTTTTTTTATGGGCAGTGCAAGTATTTACTACAGAATGAAAACACTTTAAAAGATGCTTTTAAATCAACCCCCTACGTCCCATAGCAAGATGGGCTCTCCATTCTCTTTCCTTCCCAGCTCCTCACTGCAGCTTTGCCACATTGTTGTGGCTGGGAGATTTTTATCCTGTAACTAAACTTATTGTGCCTAATCTTTACAAAAATGTGAGAGTCATTCCTGGAAGGTGCTCCCTGCAGATGCCCCAACCCAGGCAGATGATCAGGGATATTTTTGAACACAGAAGGGTGGAAGCAGTGGTGCCTGAGCAGGGTTGGATCCTGGCCGGCCTCTTGTGGCTGTGGATTCCGGAAAGTGGAAAAAGCTGAGCACAACAAAAGGCTGAGAAGGGGGGTAGCCAAAGCGATTACAGTGATTTTTGACTTGTGAATCTCTAAATGTTTCCTATCATGTGCTTGGCTTTATCCCTCTGCATTGCCTTCCCAGCTGATCCCTCCTTTCTGTCACTAAAATGAGCAGCCTTGCAATGATGAATATTAAAATTCACCCACTAACACTGCAGTGAGGTGGGGTCCAAGCAGCTCTTACCTCCCAGCCTGCTGTGCCACCCTGCCAGCAGATTCGGGAAGGCAACACCACACTGGTTTATCCTGGTTTCCTTCCCAGCCCTGACAGCTGGTTATAACTGGTTGAGCGATGGCTGGAGTTCAGCACAATTCAAATGTCTGAGACAGTCTATACAAACATCGTTCCTTGCTTAGAGGTCCTGTTGGAAGCTGTTTCTGTTGGACACTTAGTGAATTACAGGCTTTAGAAACTACCTGGCAATGCCTTGAACCAGACACAAAACTTCCACTAATGCAACCTTTAGAGTCTTAAGTAGGTACTTGGCTGCCAGTTGCTTTCAGGCACGCTGTAAAGGGACTTTCTGGAAAAAAAAAAAAAAAATCTGACTCTGGACCAGCATCACTGTTTGTTTCATCTCGATTTGGAGTGGTTAAATAGGAATTTGCAAAGGAAATGAATGAGGGTACCAGCTTCTTTCATTTAATAGGCTTGTCTAAGTAGAACCAAGCAACAAAGGAATTCTATGTAAGGTTTGCAATTTCTGTTGCTCTTGTCTAACCAGATTTAAATCATCAAAAACAAAACAAACAAACAAACCCCCCAAACCAACATGAGCGAGTGCAAGCGATTTAGTCTGTATGCATTACAAGTGATACAGAATATGCATTTATGATTCAAAATTTTAAACAGCTGAGAAATAAATATGCAAAGTAGATTGTTCTGTTTGCAGATGGTAATCCTGCCGCACTGATTTTGCTCAGCTGTCTGATTTTTCAGTGTCTGCATTCCTGGTTCCTGGGATTCCTGATTAAGAAATAAAATATGAGTCACGGTGCATGGTTACCTTCTGCGCATCTGAAAGGCTAACTCAGTGACTGAAAACAGATTATTAGAGGCTGATCTTGCCCTGCTGAATTCGATCAATGTCAGGGGATCGGGGAAAAAAAAAAATCCCTTCTCTGCTCTGCCCTTCATTTTTACAGCTGTAGGATAAATGTTCCTGCGAGTTCTTGTAGCTGGCTTGTAGGAGATGGTCTGCCCGCCCTCTCTGCCGGGGGTCTCTGGGTGGGGACGGCCGGCGGGCAGCCTGCAGCTCGGCAAGGTGAGGCACATCCCTTTCCCTCCCTCTCCCGGGGATGACTCAGTCGGTTATTAAAGATTTCCAGCTTCCAGCTAAAAATGGCATCAGCAGCGGTGCCCCAGAGGCAAGAAGGGGAGACGTGAGAAATGGGTTCTGTTCCTGTCTCCGAGTGCTAACACACACTCACACTCACACACACACTCGCAGAGCTGATGTGGAGCTCATCTGGGAAAAGTTTATTTTGCAGTAAGAGGGTTTAGTATTCTGCTAAAGGCTTTTGCGAAGACTGGATCCAATTTTCAGAGCCTGTTGCCAATATTTGTGAGTCATTTCCTTGGAATCCTACCTTTGGTGTTTATTTCCCTTAGAAGGAAACTTGTAAAAGCATAACAATAGCTCTCATTCTTCGTGGAAAGTAGCACATAGCAAAGTGGGAGACAACTCGCTCTTTGTTCCAAAACACTTTTGTGTTTGTTTTGTTTACTTTCTTCAGCAGACAAAAAGTGAAGAATGCAACATAATTAACTCCATAAACCATCTCATTTACGGTGCCAGTGACATGCATGTGCTGTGCACCGGAGTGAAAGTTGAGTGGGGAAGCGGTTTTAATTGGTACCTCTCTTCCAGAACAAGTGATGAGAGCTGCCTGGTGATTTGGGAAGTCTCCTTATGTAACAGTAAGGCTTTAATTTTTCTCAGCCCCGCCTGACTACCGGGACTCCTTTTTCTCTCCGACTTCAGTCCCAATAATAACCCGGGGGGCCCCTATTCAGTGGCAAGCCCCCCCCCCCCCAAAGGTTAACTAATCAGAAATGCTGCTGGTTACAGTTTGCAGCAGGAGGAGCGCCTTTTGCCCTCAGGATACTGAAGCGTTTTGAAAACTAAACCCCCACTGAGCTAAGCAGATCCTGGGCCGAGTTTTTTATGTTGGGCAAGGCCATGCAGCCACCAGCGGGGTGGAGGCAGAGAGCATATGAGACATTTTGGCTAAGAACACTGGAAAAAATATTTATGCTTACTGAAATGAATACCATGGGGCTTCATTGTTCTCCCAGACCAGGCAGGCAAGGCAGCCTTAGGGAGACGGCTGCAGTAAATGTGATGGCACCTTTTCTCATATCTGCCAGAGCCCTGTGGCAAAATAAATTGCAATTTTGCTTTCATTTTCATATATTTGCATAAATTCTGGGGAAAACTTTAACTGTTAGAACCAGCATTTAAGAGTTCATTGCATATTGGCTACCAAGATTTCTGGTAGGTGACATATACCTACAAATAAGTAAGAGAGGAAACATCTTTTCTGTCAGAACAGAAACTTTCTCTTGTTCTGCCTCAAAGAAACCAAAAGCAGGAGAAAGCACAAGTGTTAACAATCCAAAAGGACATTTTCTTTTAAATCTTTTTTTCTTCTACTGAAACCCAGGGGTCTCTGACATACCGGTCCAGAGTAATTCCATAAAATCTTTCTGGAAACGATTCAACTGAAAAGTATGCAAAGGAAAAAAATTAGCATGTGGGAATTAGGAAAGTTAGAGAAATATTTGCTTTGAATGCTGTCTGGAGAAAGAGACACTTAAGCATCTGGAGTTGTATAATCTAAATTAGGGTGGAAGTTAAGTGAAGATACCTTTAAAAAACTTCCATGAAAGGGCTGTATCTTGACGCTGAAATCAATTTCTGATTTCAAGTTAAGTCCTTTTCCACCAAACAGTAAATCCAGCTCTAGAAAAAGCAGGCAAAAAAAAAAAGAATGCAAAAGGAAAAACCAGTGGATTCCTTGAAATTCCCTGAAGTAAGGGCCAAGAAATACAGGGAAAAACACTAGACTTGGCAGGTCTATAGTTTATCTATACCTCCGAAGGATGAAAAGCTGAATTGACCCTGCTGGCACACAGACCTGTTGTTCTACCAGTCTAGTTATTCATCCAGCCTTAACCCTTTCATTTCCCCCTTGGATCCTGCTTCTGTTAGATGGTGTTATGTATGTTTCTGGTAGAGGTACAGCTGAAGAAACAGAAAATCATCCTTGCCTCGGGCCCAGACCATCTCACTGCACCTGTCCTCATTCCCCTCTTCCCCCTGCTGCCTCTCTGATGACTCTGGCTGGATGACTCCCCCTCACCACAGACCAGGGACTGCTCTGCACTGGCATGATGCAGCTCTCCTCAGATATCTCATATCAGTAAGAGAAGGAAGAAGTCTCCCTGTCTGTTCCCAACCACGGGCTGTCTCTTAGAAGTCCAGTTTTCGATTTAAATCCATCATGGCCAATTCTAGAGGCTTTTCCACTTCTTGCAGCCTTGCTGCTCAGCTTGCCTCCAAAGCCCTGGGTGCAGGGATTGTCTTTGATCCTTTGCTTTCATTTCCTGTGACTGGGCTGCCCCAGTGTGCTGCAATTAGGTGTCCCCTGCATTTCCACTGCTTCATTCATAACATTACTACAACTCCATACATATCTATCAAAAAAATAAACATTTTAATCAAGGCCCTCGTTATCTCCCATCTCTGTTTGTAACTTCCTTCTCCTTGAACCTGTGACATATCAGCCAGTTTGATCTATTTAAACACAAGCTCCCAACATCCTCTTCCCTGTCCGCTGCTGTGGTCAGAGCCAAGCCACCTCCTGCCTGTCCTCCTTTTTTGCCTCCATCCAATCTTTTATTTCCCCATGTGAGGTTGTCACAATTCTGCCATAGCTGTCATCACTCCACCATTGTCTCTACAGCATGGCTCTGCTTTCTTTGCCAGTGATGCTGGCGTCCTCATGCCTTTATCTGCTGCTCCCAGGGGAGCCTTTATGCCCTTTTCCATGATGCTCTTGCCCACAGGATGCCCTGCCTCCCTCAGCTAAGTTGGTGACGCCAAACTTTGTTGCATCAACCATAAAGAGCAGATTGTTTACAACGAGGTTAGCCTGGACTGGTTTACAGGTAATACAGTCGGAGTTTTTGTTTTTAAGGGAGGTACATCAGTCTGGGTATGTGTTTGTGCCTTTCCCCTTCCTCTCGTCAGCTGTCATTGCTTCCTTAGACAGTGGGTCTGCACAGCCTGTGTGCAGTGGGATTCCTTATTGCTTCTGCATTGTAAATTTCCTGAAACGCCAGAAAGGTAACAGCTACCAAAACGATGGCAATTTTGTTTTCTAAGCACTGCAATCCAGATGTTAACAATGGTATAGCACAGCTAAGAAACACTATTCTCTCCTCAAGCCACGTTGTTATGCAATGGAAATGCTCCACACTATGTGATAAAGACTGAACCTGCTGCAGTACTGGGGTACAAACCCAGGGCTAAACAAGGAATAGCCATCTTAAGTATATCCCCTTGCTGTTACTGGTCTCAGTGAGACTTGCAGCTTTACAGTCATGGGCATTTTATATCTAAGTTTGGGTTTTTAGAGGCATTCTGGAACTGTATAAAAAGCCCCTTTCTCTGACATCGCATCAGGCTTTTTGTAATGTGAATGGCATCATTACAGTTCTCTCATTAACATCATAATGGCTCTGGAGGAATAGGGAGTGAAAACCCCAGCAAATGGAGTAGCGTGGCAATGTATAGTCGTCTTACTGTGTGAAACTGAACACGGAAAAAGTTTGACATTTTAACCTTCAGGCTGCTGTAGATGCCTCGGGGTGTCCTCACACTGAATGCATTTGGCTGACAAAATGGAAAAATTGTGGTAGCCTAAGGATGAAGGGCTGGGTTCAATAAAGAACTGTGCCTGGCTTCCATGCCACTGAAGCCCACACAAGGCTCCCAAACGGATTTTTCAAAATTGAATCCAGCCCTAAGTGTCAACCTTTTGCTGTAATTTTGTATAGTAAATGTATTGTATGTTCAAATGTACATCTTTCATCCTCTATTTCCAGAGGCGCTAATGGAAATGTAACAATGTGTGTGCTGTTCTGCAAAGTCTCATTGAAACCAACGGGATTTTGGATGAAATCCCTCCATTGCATAAGATAATGTAACATAAATGGGTTGGGCTTACGGCTGGAGGACGATGAGATCTGGTTCTATTTCTGGCGCTGACACTGATTTGCTGTGTGACTTCTGGCAAGATACTCAGGAATGGATTTTGCCACCCTTAACAGGGAAAAACAGTAGGCTGGCTCTTCGGGAGCAGTGCCAGAGGTCCTGTTTGCAGAGCTGGGTCTGGTGGTGCTTCCTCAGTAAACACTGGCTTACAGTTCTGCTGTGTCCAACTCTACCTTCAAGGAGGCCGATGTTCCCCATGTACTGGGTGCTTGCAGCTCTCCTCCCACTCAGTTGCAGCAGCTGGAAATCAGTGCTTCTGAACATCCGAGGGGAACAAATAGCACACCCAGGGACACAAGCCCTTTTAAAAGCCTGGTTCTCAGCTTCTGTGTGCTGAAGCAATTCCTCTGCCACAAAATAGGACTTATTTTTTAGCTGAGAGCCACCTCTAAATCTTTGTTGCACATGCTGAGACCTACAAGCTTTGTTTGGGGCTTTGGTTTTCTGGCAATGGGGTTTTTTTTTCTCCCAGGGAAGCTATACTATATATGCCTTGTTTTTATACAGTTTGGAAACATGGAGAATGTGCACGGACAGTAGCTGTTTATGGAAGTGAACTGGCCTGCCTCTATTAATTTTGCATGTTGTAAATAGCAGAAGCAGTTCATTTACTTTCGTGGCTGTCCAGAGAACTCAGTTTTTCAAGATAAATTAGCAGCACTGTGCAGAAGGCATCCCAATGCTTCCTTCCTTCCTTCCTTCCTTCCTGCATGTTTCTGCTTGAGCTTAGAAAGACCTATTTGTGATGAAATATGGTAAGAAAAAGATGCAGACCTGAAATCTCCGATTCTCATTAGAAAAAAATAAATTCAAAAAGAGATGCTGAATTCATTATGAGCAAAGGAATCCTGACTTCCAGAAGCAGCAATGAGTTTCTTCCAACCTTTATTCTCTCAGGAGCAACACTGAGTGTTGACATCTTGCCAATGTGAAAAGATTGATGTGCTCCTGTGAATGATTCCTCCATCTGGATTAACGAGAAGAGTCCATTGCTGCTTTCTAATGACGGTGTAATCTTTTCAGACACAAAATATATGACTTTGTAGCTAGTTCTTGAGTCACTTCTTGGCCCTGCTGTTAGGTCAGCAGACTGACTCACTTGTTTTGACCACTCCTTCCATGTGTTGGTACTCAGCTGGTAAGAAACGGTGTGGGGAATAATTAATATATATTGTCCATGTCAGAGATAACTTTCAACAGACCAGTCCAGTGGCTTGTCATTCCTTGTGCTGTTTCTTGGCCCAAGAAAAGCAAGATGGCAAGATAAATGACTGAGGGTTATATGCAGTGCATTAGCAGTAAATTGGCTCTGAGGAAGGGGTTTAGGCACCTGTCAGTCCGACTGCAGTGAGGCTGGTGGCCTTTACTGAGGCAAACTGCTTGAGGAGCTCCTCTGCCTGCACTTTCAGCTCCCGTTTTTGCCCCGGTGAGGAGTCAAGGCAGATCCATGCACGCAGGCATCCAAGACACAAACAGCGCACGCTGGAAGCCGTTTCTCAAGAAAGTAGCAGCCTTGTGCTAGGATTTAAGAAAACAACTGGCAGATGTGAACGATTTATTTTTCCTCCCTCTTCTGCTGCGGTTTATTTTTTCCTCTTGTTCGAGAGCGCTCAGCTGCTAACACAAACAATTGCTGAAATTCCACCTGCCCACCTGCAGCCCCTCCTTCCCGCCGCCTGCTCGGGCCGTCGTCTTCCTCCAGGAGGGCTGCGCCGAGGGGAAACTACATCCCGCTTTCTTAGAGAGAGGAGGAGGAGGAGGAAGGAGAGGGAGGGGCTGGGCCGTGTCTGGGCGCATTGTTCCACGCTCCTCTGCCAAGAAGTAGGTGACTATGAACTCATCCCTCGCCCCTCGCAGAAAGTTTGCCGCCTTCCCCCCCTGCTCCCCTCCCCTCCCGCCCGCTGGCGCGGCAGGAGGCAGCTCGCAGCCCGGCGCTGGCCCCGGAGTCCCCGCTCCTGCTTAATATTCCGCCCTCTCCGCCGATGTTGTGCTTGGCTCCGGTGGGACCGCAACTCACGGCGTGAAACCGGAGCCAATTTTCTGTCTTAGTCTCGCAGTGTTTTGACTGGAGGCAGATCCAGTTCAGTCCGATCGGGGCTAGTGGAAACAACTACCTAAGTCTCCGCTGTCTGTGTCGTTTGGGAGGGAAGAAAGAAGAAAGGAACGCGATCCCGGACTGCTGGGCGCGCTCTCTCTCTCTCTCTCACACACACACACACACACACACACGCACCGCAGACACACGCACCGAGACAGGCAGACTCGCACCCCGGCGGTGCCGAGCGCGCCGTGCCACCGCCGCCGGGAGGAAATGGGAAGGCAGTGAGCGGATCCGTGCCGGTGTGTGAGCGCCGCCGGGGCCGGGAAGGGGC